>DVQM01000972.1:0-13698 GCA_018231645.1 Heliconius ricini
AATCGGTTCTGTACTTTCAGAGAAAAATGTGACCATACATATCGACAGACAGACAAGAAATTAAAAAGAAAAGCTTTCTATTATTATTTTTAAGTGTCCCTTTATCCCTTTCATTCAAAATTACTAAATGTACAGACAAATTATTTTTACTGTCTTTTTTTTTTAATAATTTTTACTGTCTTATTATATAGAGAGATAAAACAATATTAAACATATCTATGACCTCGTGGCGCTTGAGGCACAATGTCTGCCTATCAAGTGGGTTTTAAATTCGATTCAATTAAAGGGTTAAAGGTGTTAGGGGTTCATTTCCTTGCTTTGGTAACAAGACAAAGTGCACGGTTGAGATTCACCACTTTACTCATAATGTCTCGAAAATTGAGCGTTGTGAGAGGAACGGAGTATCTTGACAATAGGTTTCTTTAGCTTAAATATGACAAAAAAAATTCTGATGTATTAAGATCAAGCAATTCACAGATTGAATTACAATCTTTTATTTGGAGCTTCACGTTTGTCAATTGTCTTTTCAATAACGTAACTTAACTCCGCACGAAAAATAATCAGAATTATTTGATACCTTAAAATAAATGAAATCAAAACGCATTAAGCAAATGAAAATGTTCATTTAAACATTACGCCCACCGTACATCGGAATAAATCCTCTAAAAACCTTTGTAATAAAAACTGAGGCGTGTTTACGATTTGCACGAGTCGCTAAAGTATGGAAATGTTATGGGCAAAATGCAAAATAATGAATGCCATATTTGACATGATATATAAATCACGGAACTTCTCGTTGGATAATCATGAAAAATGACGTAGAAATTTTTCAAAATGTACCAAAAATCTTGTTTTTTTTTGTAAATACATCAAATAAACCAGCTTCAGGCAGCAGGGTAGGCAGAGGGAACCTAGTGTTAAGACACACCGTTTCCCATTTTCTGCTGAGTTCTGGAGACATTGCTTGTTGAGTCGCAGTAATTCAACGCCGCGCTACGCACGACACCAGAGCTAAGAAATGGAAATTTAAATTTAAACAAATATTTGGTGTGCTTGAGTGGGGATCGAACCCACAACCAATCGTTTTTACACTTTGTGGCCCTGCGCCACGACTGACTTCAACTGTGTTTTTTAAAATGTACATAACTATCTGTTGTATACTACAATTTTGTTTTTTATTAAATTTAGTCAAATTAGAGTGTGATGATTGTGAGAGATTTAGACAAATTAGAGTGTGATGATTGTGTGTTGAATTTCAGCTTGTGGCTAATTTTACATGTAAAAAATAAGTCTTTCGTTCTAGTTGAAAATTTCACGGCGTTAGGTTTACGTAATATTCTAAATTATTTGAAAAATATAGGGCATAGTATTATAACCTAGTTATCATGGATGCTTAGATTCTCTAGGAAAAAATATTGTAGTAATTTTCATTTTAAACAAAATATTTATGGTAAAATTTCATTTTCTTTTTCTATTTACATGTAAATTAAGTAACAGCACCAACAGTTTATGGCGCAACACGTCATCTTTTAAATGTTATCGCAACGGTGTGGTTTCGATCCCCGTTCGGGTAATTATTTTCCTTTCCTAGTTCTGGTACACAAAAAATGGCGTTTAATTCCGCTACTTAACAAATAATGTGAACGGTGCGTGGGAAACAAAATGTTAAAGTGAAAAGAAGTGTTCTTGGAAAGATAATAATAAATCCTGTATGCAGGGTAGACATGTGTCAAAAATGTAAAATAATAAAAGAAAATTTAGCGGTGTATGGGCAAGGAACTTAACACTAGGTTCCTTCTGCCTAGGTTTCCCTTAAATTTAAGTCAGTTCCCTAATTATAAGAAAAATTAGATCACCAAAAAAAGTGTCCTATAAAACGTAACATATCTTTATAACCACCTTACAGTAAAGTAAAATAAGGAAGTACTAAGCTGCAACATCTGGCCTCGCGTTATTACCCATTACGGCATTATAAGGAAAATATAAGGGTCCTGTTTTTGGCAAGCTTCCTCTTGAATATTTTAAATTGCTTGCTTGCAAATTGAACTTTGGTTTGGCCAAATCTCTCTGCTTTCTATTTTTTATGCCGCTCATTTGGTGCTACAATGTCGTAATTAAAAATGTATACGAATTTTGGTTGTTTCTTATAATATTATCAAAAGTGCAAATAAACATCTAGTTGCACCAGATGAGAGGAATTAGTTATATGTATTAGCTATATGTTATTTTTTGACAAATATGGCCCCTTTTAAAAATGAAAATAATAGAATTTACTGTGCGAGATTTTTGTTAGCATATTATCTATGTTCCATACCAGTCCACAAAGTCCACTTCCCATACATTTTTCGGGACATTGCATATTAAATGGTGAAACTAAACACTGCACTTTGACGACCACATCGTAGAAAGGAAAATAATTCAAATATAATTATGTCATTTATAACCAATATCCATATGTTCGTTGATATTTTCTATAGTAAGAGTTGCCTGGAAGAGATAACCTGTGGTGATAACGCCGTTTTGACTTCAAATTTTATTTGTTTTTTATTGTATTCGTTTTATTATAAAATTAGTATAATTAAGTATTAAAAGTATTAAAAAAACCAACAAATAATCTTCCAAAATCATTCCCCTTCCTATATAGGGATAGTACTTACTACCTCACTCGTTTACACACTGTACCAATACATAACGGTAGCGCTATAATAAAATCTTGACAAATAAACCATTGAATGCGGTGGCACGTTTTGTTAAAACGCGTTCATTATAACGCGACGTCTCATTAATTCGGTCGGTTAATACGACGCCGCGCTGATTGAGCATTGTTTCCACTTGTTTCAGATAATTAAGGTTTTTTTATAGTGAATTAAGTTCTTTCTCTTTTCTCTTTTTATTGTGTTAGCGTCTTTAGAAAATTTAATTTTATTGAAATGGTGACTGTTATAACGATGTCTAAGTAATAAAATATTAGTGGGCAATATTTAAAATGTGACCTCTTTAATAAGACAAGGCGTGGCGTTGAGTTCCGTTAATAGAACATAAAATTTCTCAGTAATGAGCTGTTTCTACTTGCATCTTATTTCAAATAAAATAAAATAACACAAATATAACTGAATAAATTACAAATATACATACAAACAATATTCTATAACATACACAACATATACAGTTTTCCACTTTCCTAGAGTGCCAGAATACAACGTTGTACTTTGTCATTTTTCCAGAACGGGGAACGGAGATTAATTAATTATCCCAAGTGGGACTCGAACCTACAACCATCGCGCACAGACAGACAGTGTTTCACAGCGGCCTCCACACAGTTTATATATTATACATATGTAGTAAGCCGTAAATCACGTCACACGCACTCAGGTAGCGTTTCGTTCAGACAGATTAATTACAAAGCGTTCAATATTATTAGAGCCACCCTCTCTCTATAAAGGGGATGAGGTGATTTCATGGTGAATTTCAATATTCATGGTGTTATTATGATTTATGTTGTGGACAAATATATATTTGACTTAAGTATGATACTCTTATAGCGTTATTTTAATGTGATTTCATAGTTACACATTGAAACCTAAGTTGGGATAATGGTAATATTATTATATATGTGAGATTCTAAAATGGTTTTGTCCCATAAATTGAGGCCAGTCGTGACGCAGGGGCACAAGGTGTGACTATAAAATCGACTGGTGTCGATGCAAAGCTCTGCATTGAATTCGCAATACCTCCAGAATGCGGCGGAAACTGGGGAACAGATTGTCTCAACACTAGGTTCCCTCTGCCTACCATGCTGTCTGCGGGATACAGCGTAAAGCTGATAAAAAAAATATATATTTAATATTTTCATTTCTTCACTTTGGTGTCGAGTCATAGCGTTGCGTTGAGTTTGAGCATTTTGGAGGCATTTGTGCTGAGTGGAGGCACTAAATACTAATGTTTCCAGAATTTGGAGGAAATTAGAGAATCGAGTGTCTTAATATTACTTTCTCACTACCTACTCTCCTCTATGCGGAATACAACATAAAGATAAAAATAACATACACAAAAAATAGTATTATTTGGTTTACAATATATAATAACTAATAAATATATGATAATAAACTATATGGTTTTAACCTATTTTTCTTGTTACAAGTGTTTGTAATACACTAAGCACCGTTTCTAAGGCTTCGAGGAAAATAAGGAGCTTAATTAGGTACCTATTCCTGAACAGCATTTTATATTTATTTAAAAAGATACTATCTACTATACATATAATGTATGTATATGTCTAATGGCTGACTTCATAGGTGACGGTTGTGAGTTTTATTCCTAGTCGGGAGAATTATTTAGTTCTATTTTTGATGTTAAGGCAAAACGCGACGTTAAATTTCGCACGCAATGTCTCGAACATTAAGAGAAAAAAGAGGGAGTGTCTTTTACTAGGTTCTTTCTGTCTTTCGTGCTATAGTCGGAATATAGCCAAAATAATAAAGATTCTATAGTTTTTATACAGTATATATTAATAATATGTCGTATATATAAATGTACTATTTGTATCTGCTGTACTGTACTGTAGATAAGAAGAATCTCCTTCTCTCCGGACAAATTCCTCAATATTTGAAAATCAATTGAACATTTGTAGAGTTCACTTAGATTATAACCATCTTTCAATAAAGCAGTCGTGGTGCAGCGACACGAGGTGTGACTGTAAAACCGACTGGTTGAGGGTTCAATCCCCGCTCGAGGAGATGAAATATTTACTTAAATTTATATTTCCATTTCTTCACTTTGGTGTCGAGGTTAAGCGCGGCGTTGAGTTCTGCCACTCTTAACGTCTTAGCACTAGGTTCCGTTTGCCTACCCTGCTGTATGTGGGATACAGCGTAAGGCTGATTTTATTTACAATGAAACAAAGATAATGTGCTATTATCTACAATACAAACTTGTTAATACCGAAACACGTTCTTCTACAAGATGGTTACCTGAAAAAAAAAGAATATATTCGTTAAATCTTTTTATTCAATTCAATAGTTAACTTATAAGTACCTCCATGACAAAAAAAAACAACTTAAAACTGTTTTTAATAGCAGGCAGGAAGTGAAGTTAAGATTTCTAAAGTTAAGATTCTTCGTTTCCCAATTCCCACTTTATTTTCATGTATACACGTTGAGTTGTATACCTCAAAGCTACGTATTTCGACAAAAGCCAGGAAATAAAAATATATTATTTATATTATTATTCCCCCGGGTGATGATGAATCTACAACCCACGCACTTACAGTCAAGTGGTGAGTCACTGCGTCACGACTGTCTATTTATTTTAGTAGACAGAATCAAGACATTATAAGAATGCAGGAAAAATATTAAAAATAAAATATACTTTTTTATGTCTTTCGCCCTCTTTTTTAAATTAAACTTTCAATTTTTCGTCAAACAACATTAACAAATTACTTAAATTTAAAAAGATATCCAATTTAAGTCGTATATGTATTTTATTATTCTCCAATTTTTGCCTCACTATGGACTCTAAAGAATCAATTAAACAAGATATAGAGACGAGACTTAATGTGTCGTGGCAGAATTTGATTGTAAAAGCGACGGTTGTGGGTTCAATATCGATTTGAATTTACAGTCGGAAGATTGAATTATTTTCATCTCGGTGTGGTAACAAGACATAGCTTATTGTTGAAATCACTGGAAAATTAAAAGTAGAGAACGGAGCTTATTAACCCTAGATTTTCTAAAGAAAACACAGCAGCAGAATCTGGAAAACAATATTTACTTAAAAGTAGGAAATTTTCACATTCACTCAAAGTTTTCAACTAAGATTTTCAACCATTTTTTTAAATTAAAGTAATAAATTCCCTTTACTTACACGAGATAACAGATCAGGGTAGAAGATATATGAGTATTATAAGACCGAGCTCTATTGTGGACAGCAAAGTGACCTACATTAATAAAAATACTTTACATTAATAAAAATACTTTGACGTCATTAGTCTCACAGATAGCGTTTACTCCTTATTCAAGTCTATATACTTTTTTTACATTGCATATTGAGAGTCAGAGCTCAACGATGGAATTTGTCTTGCTAGCAAGAAACTAGCATGAAAATATAAATATTTTTTTCTCCTTGTAGGAATCGAACCCACTAGCGTCGCGTTAAAAGCGAGTGCTCTACAGTTGCGCGACAAATTGAAGCCGTTGGTATTTAAACGCACACAGCAGTTCCCCACTTTTCGCCGAGTTCTGCGTTTTTCGAGGCATTGCGTGTGGCGGAAGTCAACGCCGTGCTTTGCCTCGACAACATAGCGAAGGAATGAAAATATAAATGTAAATAAAGTTTTCATTTTCCAAATGGGGATCGAACCCACAACCAGTCGATTTTACATTCCAACTTTGTGCCCTTGCATTACGACTGGTCTCATATTCATATAAATGTGTTGACTTTTTAGGGCAGAGAAGAACAAGAGTCGAACAGTCAAGTTTTCCCCTTACCACATATTGAGTGGAGGCGCTCATCACAATTAATATAAATTAACTAGAGAGGGGTAATGAAAATAATAAATTCTACGAATACGATCGAACCCACAACCATCACATTTAAAGTTAGACGCTTTTCTACGTGGCAAAAACGGCATTATAACCTAATTAGAGAATTAAAATCGATTCCAGGATAATATAAAATTTTCAAAGACACAAGCAACAAAGAAAATTAAGTAAATATTTTAGCTCATCTCTTTAGAAGTCATATCTATTTAAACAACTTGTATAACAATAGTTAGTAGGCGGAGGAAAAAACTTGGAAATACAAGTACGATATTCAAGTCGCTTTGTTTATATTTCCTTTTATTTGCTATGAAAGAATGTTATGAAAGTTATGTGGAGTGACTTTGTAAGCTCCACTGGGGCACGTATCGTGGTGCTTTTGTAAAAACTCTCGCCTATCTGGTTTTAAAATTGTTTAAGTTAAAAATTTTTCTTTTCAAAAATAATATTTTTATGTGCTATGTAATTTTTTTTTATTAACTTCACGCTGTATCCCACACATAGCAGGGTAGACAGAGGGAACCTTGTGTTAAGACACTCCGTTTCCTTTCAGCCGAATTTTGAAGGCATTGCGTGTTGAGTGGCAGAAGAAATGGAAATATAAATTTAAGTAAATATTTCATCTCCTCGAGTGGGCATCGAACTCACAACCAGTCCATTTTACAGTCACACTTTGTGCCACTGCGTCGGGGGCTGGGAAATAAAAAAATACGATATAATCATTACATCAAACCCGAAACCATCGCCTTTTGCAGTAATACGCTGTCCTGATTCCAAGAACCATACTAATGGTACTGAATAATTCAATTCGAAAAAAAAATCGTTTTACAAGAAGACGAGAGCGGTATTTCAGGAATGTTTAAATCCAAACAACTCCTCAATCGACTTTCCATTCTTTTTGCCATTTAAACGTTAAATTAGATGGGAAAAAAATAAAACTCCAAGACCATCTGCCCACAACTGAAATTTTATTGAAATAAAAAATCTATTGAAAGAAAAAACATTCTATTATTTTCGATAAATAGAGTTTAAAATCGCGTGATTTTTTTTATGTAAGTCAATATGGTTATTTGTTCTGGGTCGTCTTGAGACTTTTATTTGGAAATTGGTTCATTTTAAAACCTCCTCAAGTACGGAATGCCGCGTTTTGTAAAGGAATTACGTTAAGATGTTTGCGGAGTGATAATTTTTAGGGTGGTCGAGCCAAATGGTTATTAAAATGTCGGTTTTTACTAGATTTTTATAGTGATGTAGACTGGTAATGGAGGTATGTTTGTAGAGTATTTCATGTTTAGAAATTTTTATTATTCCAACTTTTACAGACATATGTGGAATGCACACTGCTTTACTAGTTCCTCACGTTCTGCCATAAAATTGGAAGGTTAAATACGATTCCGCACATTTTACTTTAGTAAGTAAACGCAAACATATTTACTTCCAAGGAATTGTACCCAAACTAAATTAAATTATAAATATAGAAAATGATCCAAAAAGCAATTGTGGGTAATGTAAAGTGATTTTTCCATAGACTAGAATACAAGCACTGTGGGATACAGCATATAAAGGCCATGCCCTCTATCTACTCAGTAAGAGAAAACTTAACAACTTAGTGCTAATATTTAAAGAGAGAGATTATATATATATGTATATAAAATCTCTCTCTTTAAATCTTAGCATCACTTAATTTTTCATCATCATCATTTTAATTTTTAGTGATATATATACACACACACACACAAATATAAATTGTTTTCCATCAAGTACTTGTTTGTATATTTACAGTTTGTTTAAATTACTTTTCATATTTATTTAGTTAGTTTCCGTAGAGAAAAATTAAATAAAACTTCAACAAATATTGTTAGACTTTTAGATAGGACTGTTATGGTTTCGTCTGTTTTTTTGTGTTTATATTTAAGTGATGAACTTTTGTAATTTTTGTTTTTATTTTAAAATTATTTTTAAATAATGAATATTCTATAATTGCCTATTTATATAATATAACTTTCAAATTATTTTCAGCTTCACGCTGTAATTCATGCCCTCGAGTAGGGATTGAACTCACAGCTGCGGCGTTACAATTACTCCACTGCGCCACGAAGGCCTCATATTTTGTAATTCCATATTCAATTTAAATTATATAACATTATTACAAACTAGCACTACTACTATACATCTATGTGTATAATGTAGCGTTTCTATTCATAAGCTTCACGCTGTATCCCTCATAGCACACCTAGTGTTTTCAGATACTCCGTTCCCATTAAGACACGTCCGTTCCCCATTTTGCAACGAATTTATGAGTTTTATTACTGAGATTTATGATTGCTTGTTGCGTTGCGGAACCCAATGCCGCGTATCGTTTCGTTACCAGAGTGAGAAAATGAAAATAATAAATATTCCATCAAGCAGGAATCGAATCTACAATTGCACGCTTGTTGCCTCTGCGCCATGACGGCCTCCATTGATGTTTCTATTCCTTTGTTAAATATAAAAATATTTATTGTAGTAATTTTCATAAAAATATTAAATAAGTTACATTATGTTATAATATATGTAGATTATTTAAAAAATGAATTAGGTTAAGCTCAATGATAAAAACCTAGTTACAAGTTCTCTAAATCATTTACACGTTTAAAAATATATTTTAAAATGTTAATATGACCAAAATAAAATGGCTATCTATAACTCAGAGTGAGATTGGTCCTTAGGGACTTTTCTAATTGGTCGCTTTCTCTGCAAGTAGGTCAGCTCTCCGGTGCCAGGTAATGATACAATTGGCTTATAAATGGCAGAGCGGAAACATTACACTTGTGATGTATTAAAATTATTTTTTTAAAATGAGAACGTATCGTCCGTGATGCTTAAACGTGACGGTCGTGGGTTCATTTACGATTCGAGCGGATACATTATTTGTCTCTCCTTGTGACCAGACTAATGAGACAACAAGTGGCGTTGAATTTTACCACTTAACACGCAGTAATTTTCAAAAAATGGGCAGTGCCTACCGAAGTAATTTAACTCTAGGTTCCCTCTATCTACCGTTTTAAATGAAGAAGAAATATGTGAAAGTATAAAAGAAAAACTGTTAAATTTTAGGTCACTACAAAATTTGTACCTCTAATTAAATAATAATTTGAAGTGACTCTCTTATCTAGAGGCAAAAGTAGAAGAAACTTTGGTAATAAATAATGTATTTTTCTCGCCATTTTTCAATTGATATTGTATCAGTGAAATCAAACTCCGCAAGTTGCCACACCATCAAAACCAAAATATTTAAAAAAGCATTCGCTGAGCCGAGCTTGAATTGAAAGATTAGTATGATATAAAGGCTATATATCTCGCTTTCTAGAGCTAAATTGTAAATCGTTATAAGATAGATTTATGTTACGTTTTCGTTACTCTTATCTTCACTTCATCACTACATTGAAGTGTGTGTGTAATTATTTTGGTAGTTTCGTAGAACAATATTAGATTTTTTTAAATTGAAACAGTATTCATCATGTAGCAGGATATGTAGAGAAAACATGTTGTTAAGTTACTCCGGTATCTACTTTCCGCCTAACTTTTGAGACATAGACTAATAATGCCCTCCGTGGGAATAGAACTCTCAATAATTACGTTTAGAGTAAGACTCTGTGTTGCTGTATCACAATGCCTATACGCGGTATATCCCTTACCGGGATTTGAATTCACAAACATCACATTTATACTTTCCAGCTATGTGCAGTTACTACGTTGAAAGTAATAGCTATAGATTAGCATGATATAAAGACCTTATATCTCTCTCGCTTCGTAGAGCTCTATGATAAATCGTTTTAACTAATGGTTATCTTGTTAACTGTGAGTCTTACTCTCACTTAAATGAAGTGTGTGTAATGAATGAATTTAGTTTGAGTACAATGACTTTGAATATAAACTATAAATTATAGATTAATTAGGTATGTAGAGACAGTTGTAGCGCAGCGCCACAAAGTCTGACTGTAATCGCAACAAGCGTAGGTTCGATTTCCATCTCACCATAATGAATTATTCTTATTTATAGATGTACCGTGCGCACGTTGATACACCACCAATTAAAGGTAAAAAAATAAAATAAGGAAAGACATTAAACAAATATTTGATTCATTTTGAGTCATTTTATTGGTTCTATTAATTTAGAAAAATTAAATTGGTCGTACTAACTCAGAAACCTTCGTAGATTTATGTAAAAGAACTTTGCTAAAGATCATCACATCATCAAATACATATTTTACAATTCTATAAAGAACATATAGACACACATTCATTTTTAAAGGAGATGTATAAAAAATATTATTTGCCCCTAATATGGTTATAGGGGTTTATAGCTCATAAGATTTGGGGTCGTCTGCAGGGGGTAAAAACGACGCTAAGAGTTTGGCATCGGACAATATAATTTCTAATATTACTGCCAAAAAAATATGAAAAAAAAAAAATATCATTAAATGAAAGTTAGGTACTATTTTTCATCTTAGTTTCCTAATATCCTGCTGTAGTAACGACCAATAAGGATCCATATTCCCTAATAGCGTTTACCGGTATTTGATGTATGTGTACATAAATATTAAGGCTTCATAAAATAACAAAGGTGTGGCTACTATTGGATCTTTGTCTTTTACCATGTTACAGAAGAAATAAAATTAATACAATTTTCATCGTTAGTAAGCAAAGAAAATAGAAAATCACGAATAATAATAATAATAATAATAAAATAGTAAAAGGAGTCGAGTTTCAGCTAAAACGTTGTTCTGTTTCACCCTTACGGAAAAAAGAGTGGGTTTTACATAGCTGTTTCGTTTTATGGTACTTAAGGCAATGTAACACCGTAAACGCGTATTTGTTGCGCTTCACCATGACTATGTGAGATACTTGAATTGAGCTTAAATTGATTTTAGAATATTCTATTATCAGTAACTGTGTTTATGTTTCTAATGTGTTTGATATTGTGTCCCGGTAGAGAACTCACAAAGAGGAGACGTGTCTACTCAAAACCAAAGTGTCAAGTTCACGGATCATTGGGTCCCCAAAGATTTGAACGGCTCTACATTGTATGCGATCCAATGGTTATACTGGATTTGCTGATACTGGAGTACAGACCGAAACTGGGCCCTGAACAAGGCTAATTGGTGTTTTAGCGTAAAGTACTGTCTCGCTCTGCTGATGATCCCCGCATTTTTCAGGGTCAACTTGACCTTGCTAAATAAGAAAGCTTACAAGCGTTATATATTTTTTTATAAATTTTAATAAATTTAATTTAATATACCTGGTTCTAGTTTTCACTCCTACACGGCATAATGAAATATTTTCAATTCCTCATTCAAGCGCGACGTTGAGTTAGGTCGGTTGGAAAAATGTTGATACAGCGTAAAAATAAAAAAAGTAAGAAACAAAATTTTGAATTAGTACAAAAAAATATTTAAAGAAACAATCGCTCACATAAAAAAATTGTACGAAGCTTATATTCTTATAAAATATGTAGAAGTAAGTCCGTCGTTAGCACTTACACCTGATGCCGAGTGGAATGGTTTTATTTCGACTTTGATGTTGAAGCTTAGATAAAAATTATATTTTTTTATTAAAGTTACTTTTAATTCTACCAACAATACATTATATATATACATTGTTTTGTTTTTTAAATATATATATCAAAAAATATAATTTTGCACTTTTTCCTACATAGCTATCTGTTATAGATAGGGAAGGTTTAGGTAGCGTAGGTTAGGTTTATGTAGCGCGTTTTAATTGGCTAAATTCGGCGTTCTGCATACATTTTATTTTGGCTTATATGAGATACATATTTTTGAATCACATTTAGTCAGGTTTTGATACTCAATGGGTGGAATGAGTAACTCTCATTTCTTCGAACTGGCATTAAAACAAAACTGTTTGTGTTTGTTTGTTGTTGTTGAATTCCACCACTCGACACGCAAAGGCTTTAAAATTTGGTTGGCTGTTGCGAAGTGCAAAAAAGAGTGTCTAATCAACAATATTTCCTTCTCTTCGTTTCGTTTGTTCTTTTTATTTTATTGTATATTGAATGATTAATATTAAGAATGAGCTTGCAACTACACTAGCCGCTTTTCGAATTCAAATATTTTTATTTTCAATTGGCCTCAGCTCCTCTATCTGACTAAACAAAATTGAAATTATTCTACTAGTGTAGCTTTCGAAGTACGTTCTAATATTGTTATATCTATAGTATAATTTTTCCATTTATTCTAGTCATAAATTAAAAAAAAATTGAATTTGATTTTTTTTGATTTGTAAGACTTTTAGCTGCACGTTTTAATCCGCATATAACAGGATAGGTAGAGAGAGCCTAATGGAAGGATACTCTTTTCTAAATTTGTTTTTAGCTTCATACTGTAGCAGCATATAATAGGATTGGCAGACGTAACCTAGTGTAAAGAGGTTCCGAGCCCATTAAAGGAACTCCCTTGAAAATCTTTTTTTTTATAAATCCTGCTTAGAATTATTAGTTCATGAAAAAAAACATGAAATAAGCATCATCTCTATAGCTATAATTCATAAAATCTTTCCAATTGTATCGACAAAAATAATTATTTCAATCACATTGGTCTCAAATCATACTGTGGTATTAGCGCTACGTGACTCTATAGTAACCCTTCCGAGATTTTTTTAAAAGTCAGCATAAAAATCTCCATTTAAGATATTTCGTAAAATATCTTTAAAGAAATGAATAATATGAATAAACTTAAGCTACATAATAATGTAAAATAAAAAAATATATATATGTCTTAAAAATAACTCTAACTTTATTCAAAAAAAAATTATAGAAAATCTTTATTGACACTACACATTTCTCTGTTTTTTACATTTAAAGATTCTATTTTACGCACTGTAGACTGTAGATTATATTCATTCAGAGTATCTTACTCTTCTAGGGATTGTCATGACCGCGTAGAGATCGACTCATCTTAAACGCGTTCAGGCTTCTATTTCCGTTCAGGGAATATTTTTATTTCCTCACATAACACAAAGCGCGGTGTTAAGTTCCATCAACTTAACACTCGAGGCCAGTCATGGGGCAGCGGCACGAGGTGTGACTGTAAACCCGACTGGTTGTGTATTCGATCCCCACTCGAGGAGATGAAATATTTACTTAAATTTATATTTCCATTTC
>DVQM01000973.1:0-13695 GCA_018231645.1 Heliconius ricini
TATATATATATATATATATATGTGTATATATTACAGTGGTGCTTCGCGCAGAATTCATCGCAGGTTTTACGGCTGGTGCAGGAGCAGTTAAAATGTTATTGTTTTTAGATTTAGTGCAACTTGAGGCCAGTTGCGATCCCAAGAAGATCAGGGCGCGGATAGGGCAGGAGAAGTTCTGCTTCTGCTTCTAATGTAATCGATCCTGGAGCATGTCTTTTACGCAGTTTTACTTACATTATACCGTATTTGTAATTTTAATGCAACGATTTTTTTTAATTAAAATCAATATTCAAAAAATCATAAATTAGTTAATCTATTTACAACTTTGTAAAAATTTAAAAACTTTTTTACATTACCTTTTTAACTTCTATAGGGATTTTTAAATAAATAAGGAGTATGTATATCTGTGTTTAACCCATATCTTTTAATATCATATTTGCCTTATAAAATTCAGCTTGTATTCTATACGTCAATACTATACTGAAACGTCTAACGTTTGCTTCTTTTTACCTTAAACATTACTCAACAGTACCTCGTATGTATAAAACAAAATAGATAAAACAATCTTTATACGACAGATTTTATGCTCAACAATCGACCTAATTGTATAGCCATTATCAACTAATGACATAGCGCCCATCAAAATGTCTCATGTCTCATTAAAAAAAGTCTTTAAGGTTACCATAGTATTATGGATATTAAAAACCGTTTTAGATCATATTACGAATTTCACTGTACGAGTGGTTATTATGTTAATTTTCATATATAAATCCTAATGTAATGTAGCTTGCACTTTAATTCATCTGAAGTAGCGGTGTAATAACATCGTTGCAGTCCGCAATTACCGACGGCCCCTCATCTCCGGACTTCCAACGGCAGGGTATGGTGAATTAGCAAAAAATAATCATCAAAGCACACGCCCGCGCCGGCTCCGGAGCTCACTCGCTCAACGCACCGCACCGGCTACATGATACGTACATAAAAACTTAATTATACAAATTTCCATGAAATTAAATCAATATTTTTTCTATAGCTAGTTAGGGTAGGTACTTGTTGTATTGTAGAGTTATTATGTTTCTTTGTAGTATTTTTACTTGAATTAGGATACAGATTCAAATCACATCTGGAGTCATTTTCATTTTAATATCTTTTTATTTGATCTGCTAAATACGTATAAGTGTCCACTTAAGTTGCAACGTTAAATATTTTACTAAATCTATATAGAATATACCCGAAACCTATGTCAATATTTTGTGTTGTGAAGTATAAATGTATATTAAATTTTTCTCTACGTCCATATTTTATTTTATAGATTGTATTTAATAAGCCCCTCATATCGAGGAGTTTCATAATAATTCTTTATTAATTAAACAACTGATATTGTGTGTTACTAAAATGTACTATAATAACATCGTATCGAATCAAAACCTAATTTAATAAAAGTAGAAGTAACATTGTTATTGTATACACACAATGTTTCATAATGAATTTAAAATATAGGAATTACTAATATTTGCTCATATGTATTATATCTATAGATAATTATTTATATAGAATAGTTAAGGGTTTTTCATAAAAATCTAAAAATAACTGATGACCCAGTCGAAACGCATCCGACTAAATTAATTCGTTTGATAAAAAACATGAATCACAAGATCATGATGAATAGAGGATATGTATACATCTTATGGTTACACTGTCTCATGGATGTAGTGGAAGCGTCATTTGTTTTTACTTAGAATGATTATCTTTAATAATTAAATAATAATTTTGTTTGCGCTTGTACTATTTTTAATGTTTTTGGTAATATAACGAATCGAAACGTCACAATAGTTTATGTAAGGCATACATAAAAAATGCTAACAATACGAACTTGCCGTGTAAATTTTCATCAAATGCTGATTTTTTCGAAGAATTAATCAAAATCAAGATGAAGGAAAACTATTAAAAATTGTACAGCTGCATTAACGACCAAAAGGAAGACTTCAATCACAGCCGTGAGTGCAGACTTCTTTGAAGTGACTAACACAAAGCGTCATGTTTATTGCTATAAGTATATTACGCCATACACCTTTCGGTATGTCAGCGTAGCAGAAAAGGGTACAACACGGTATGGGTCTAATGTTCTATGGCAAACGTAAACCTTACGCAACGCTTTTACGGCTTTTCTGTTGGGTAAAACAATAAATATTTCTGTCGAAGCCAATCTTTATACAATCGATAAGTGTGACCCACATACATATGTATCTACTCGGTTGGCACTAGAGATTGCACTACACTACAACTATTTACTAAGAATAATAGCTAGACAATATTTTTTTGCTGTATCCCAAACAAAAGAGGGCAGGCAGAGGGAACCTAGTGTTCAGACACTCTATTCCCCACTTTCCACCAAATACCGGAGATATTGCGTGTTGAGTGGCGGAACCCAACCCAAAGCGAAGATATGAAAATAGACATTTAAATAAATATTGCATTTTCTCCAGTGGGGGTCGAACCCACTACCAGTTGCGTTTACAGTTACATACTTGTGCCCCTGAGCTACGGTTAGCCTCAAATATGATAATTAAGCGACAGCACTCTTATTAACCTTATTAATATAAACTATTGTTTCTTTCGGCTGTAATAATAAAAAGTAGACCAAAAAAAGCATATAGCTTATTACCATACTTCCGATAGTTACAATAAGCACATAGTTTCTCCACCAACTGTGTAAACTATTATCAACAAATGCCCATAGCGAAATAAATAAAACGATCTCTATAGTGCATACCAAGGTCCAAAACATGTGCCACACACGAACGTGGCGGAAACGGATCTTAAATTCCATAAGGCAAAACAAGTATATAAACGCCAGGAACACATAGAAACCTCTTTTCACAGTGCTAGCTTGCGGCACTATTAAAAATAGTAACATAACTTGATAGTGGGACATTAAAATAATAATTGCAACAAATGGAAAGAAATCTATAAAAGCCGCAATAGACAAGAGGCGCGCCACAAAGAACGCGTACCATCCTAAAAAATGTACGAATGCGGCTGTTGCGTCTTGAGGTTCCAGGCCTCGTATGTAAGACCGCGGAACTCGCCGAGGAATGTCTGGTTCGTCCTGAATTACTTCCCAATGTTTTCGTCTCGGAGGTGCAGATAGCCACGTGGGTATAGACTCTGCGTTTTCGACTAATTTCTCAGCCCACACGGCGAACGAGCCCGGTCGCGGCGCCGGCATTGCGGGCGGTGGGGGAATGTACACTTGTTCTATAGTATACTCCGTATCACGTCTTCTTGGTGCTACTCTATCTATTATCGATATGGGTTTCACGTACTCTTCGTCACTGTCCAACTCATTGTGGGCCATCGGTGAGTAATTTGAACTAACATCCGATATAGAATCGTCATCGTAAAAGTACTTTTCTGATTTTCTCGGTGAGAATTGCATTAAGTCGCTGTTTATTTGTTCTCTGTACTCTATAGATTTTCGTGGGAGTGATGATGATTGACGTTTTAGCACTGATGCGTAGATTGGTTCACTCTCGTCACTCTTGTTTGTTTTTGCTAAGTTTTCGTTCGAAACATTTTCATTTTGCAAGTCTGGATTTCTAATACCCCACGGGTACTTACGCCCACATATTTTTTCTCGAGCAAATCGTCTGTACATCGTAGCAGTACTAGCCATTCGTAATGAAGCTCCTATTAAGCTTACTGCTTGTATGTTAACTGTAAATAAAGAAAAATATTTCTTATTATTAAAATCGATTTGGCCGAACTGCACAGTGTGTTACGATGGTTTAAAGTCGTGAATTACCTATCTGTGAATTATGTGAAGATATTAAATTCGATTTCCTAAGTGTGGAAAGATATAGATAACACTTAAAAAATATTAAAAAATACCGCTGATAGTATTTTTTTTAAGATAAATATTTTATTTATTTTAAAAAGGTATATTGAAATATTATAATAATTTCAAATGTATATACTTAATAAGAGTTATTGGAACTGAGTATCGTTGTTTATTAGCATTTTATAATAAAACTATTAATTTATTATTATAACAATTAGTTATATAGAAGTGAAAGTTTAATATTAATCTAAATATATCGTCATAGTACAAGTACCCAACAGTTATAGATATATAAACATGCGTAACACGTACTCTTATCAAACGCAGGGTTCGCGTAGCGTGCCATCATGTCTAGGATATTGATAATAGCCAGCGGCGCACAATGCAAAAAGGCCTGTAGGAACAAATAGAGTTCCATGGAAGAAGGCGCTCGGGCCCGCGAGATAGCTTCTCGCGTCCTAGCCTCATCGTGGTCTCGGGACGCGTACACTGCTTCTATCCACCAGAATATTAAATAGGAGTATCTGTAACGTAAATTAAACGGTTGGCGAGCATCGCAACAAACAAAGACCTCTACATATGCGTTTGAATTCTGAAAGTACCTAACGTGAGAAAATCTTTACCTATCTATCTCTGATTTTTAAATAAATAATAAAATATTGTAATACCACATCATATATTAATGCATATACCTGTAAGTATAGTATACCTACTTAAATATAGGTATAAGCAATTATGTAAATAAAAATTATTCACGTTTACTTAAACTTACCTTCCTATAGCAAAAAGCGGAAAAAATACTGCTCGTAAGATTTCTTCTACGATCCATTTAATATCATTATTTGCTAACGTTACAGTAAACGCAGATTCTTCTGTTTGTAAACCAGGTGGAGGGGTCGCTAAAGTAAAAAGTAGTGCCAAAAGTGCCGGGAGCACCAATATGATACAGCAGAAAGTCCCCAGCCTATAAATAATAAAAGAATAGACTTAAACAACAGACTTAAACAAAATACTTTTTATAACAAAATCATATAAAAAGTACGTTATTTGTTTTTATATTATATATTAAATTTATTTATATTTTTTTTTAAGCCAGATACAATATATATTAATAGTAGTATTTAATAATAAGTACTTACACTTTCTCACCATTATGAAAGTTTTGAAAAATTATTGAAATATCGAAACAAATAACGATTAAGTAAATAATCAACCCTCCACATGATGGTAACACTCGGTGAACAAGCAATGACTGCCAGGCGGGAAGCTTCCATCCTAAAATTTCTCCTGATATCTCACTGTCCAATTCACATAGTACCATATTGAACCCCGATCTGCATAATCATCCACCATGATAGATGACTTTATTTTAAATCCAAAAACCACTGAACTATTAACTTATGTATAGAATTTCTCTATTTAATAATACAAAAAAAAGTATTCATAAGACAAATGAATAATGCTAA
Source organism: Heliconius ricini (assembly GCA_018231645.1). NCBI lineage: Eukaryota > Metazoa > Arthropoda > Insecta > Lepidoptera > Nymphalidae > Heliconius > Heliconius ricini. The sequence goes on from DVQM01000973.1 coordinate 5,308, forward strand.
ATGCATTATACCCACACCTATAGATAATGCTTGATAAGATAAAATTGTTGAATCAACTGATAATTCTTATCCTGCTATAATGTGAGGTAATGGTATGTCCTGACTTTATTCAGTTTTAAATTGGTTTTTATAAGATTTTTTACTATTTAAGACCTAACCTTTTGTCCGCTATTACATTGTTAGTATTAAAGTAAGTATGTATATTCTTGCAATTCTATCGTAGTTTGTCTGATATGTTTCATATTATATATATTTATTGTGCCGGCTTAATGATATCAAATAGCCCAATGACATTATCATCAATATCATATATGCAATTTTGTTATTTTCTTTTAAGACTAGATAATGAATTAACTTTGAAATTATTGCATATATAATTATATAATTATTTCATATGAAAACTTATGATTTGCACTTCTTAAAATAAAAAAAATGCGATTGACTTAACTTTAAATATTTTATGGTATGCATATCGCTATCTATGATCTTCATATATTTGACAAACATTTGCATTATTATACGGCCAAATATTAGATAAGGTACGTTTACGCAAAAATTTAAAACTGTAAAAAAATGTACTTATGTTCTAGACAAATGATCTTTGCTTTGATAGAATTTGTGTTCGATAAGATTAAACAAGCATCAAACCATAGATAAGTCACTGTCAAGTGTCAACTTATTTTGACTCATGATATGTTTGAGGTTAGATTTATTTTATAAATTTTCTTATAAATTATACATGAAATTAAAAAAAACTGTATTTCATAAACGCTTATAATGTTTAAAAGTATTATGTTGCGAACGTTGACTTGTAGGCAAAATAATAAATGGTTAAAATATTTTCCTAATTTATCAAAATCTGTTGACAAACAATTACATTGTGGGCAGTGTTTATGCAGGCCAAGAGGACCACCTAAAGCAATAAATCAAGCTTCTCCAGCAATTACAAGCAAATATCAAGTTATAACGGAAACAAATGCTTCTGTAATAGAACATACCGCTGATGAAGTTTTTATTCATGACAAATATCCTTTATTGACTGACGAATATGATGGAATTAATCTAGAACGTAAGATGATATCTTTAGAGTTACTTTAACTATTATTATATAAAGGTTTCATATTTTTACATAAATATTTCACATTCACAGGAGGTAAAAATGGTGTATTTGAAATTGAAGATCTTGTAGATTTACTACAAAGAGAGAACTCAAAAAATATATTTGTAGCTACTGTATCAAAGGACATAAACTATGTAGAATATATTTGTATAGTTAGTGCCAGGAGTAATAGACACCTTTTAGCTTTAGCAGAGTTTGTAAGAAAAGTATACAAAAGAAAGTGTCATAGGAATGATTATATTCCTAGAATAGAAGGGAAAAAATCAGATGAATGGATGGCTTTAGACTTAGGTAACACTATTGTTCTTTATGCTATGCTTGGTTTGGTTGTCTTTATAATTATATGGAACCTGGAGTAAAGACACTTCTGTTCCTCATTTTCCATAAAATTTTTGAGACATTATGTGTTGAGTGGTGGAAATCATTGCCACACATAGATTTACCAGAACAAGGAAATAAATAAAATCTTAAGTGGAAACCATACTCTCAACTGTCACTAAGGTAGTATGCTTGTACTCCTTAACCTAGCTACCTCAATTGATCTTAATTTTTTTATTTTAATTAATGTGTTTCCAGGTAACATTGCACTCCACATATTTTCAGACAAAACACGCAAGGTATATGATTTAGAAACTTTGTGGGCTGTTGGACCAGAATATGACGAAAAGGCTAACAACAAAAGTGATGTTGTAGATATGTTAGAAAATTATAGCTCTTATCTAAAAGATCTAAAACCATTAGATTAAAATAAGAAGCCTCCATTTATTGGTAATTAGTTCTATTAAATAATTATTCATTTTAAAAATATGAATTTCTTTAATTTACCTGTTATTTTCCTTATAAGAAAATCATGAGGCCATTGTGGTTCAGTGGGATGTATATAACTATAAACACAATAGTTGTGGGTTGAATTCTTACTCATGGACTTGTTAAATTCCTTGCTCTAGTGAAAAAAAGTGTGGTGTTGAGTTCCTCTACTCAATAATGCAATGTCTTTGTTACAGACGAGGAGAAAATGTATGTTAAATGTAAATTTTGCTGTCTACTGTAGTTGGTGTTAAATAAGTTTAGCAATTGAAAGTCTCATATAAAATGTTTATTTTTGCTTAATTACATTACTGATACATAAAGTATGGACTGCATAACTTAATCACAAGAGTTAATTGCTTTAAATAGTTCAACTTATTCAATTCCTATGTTTTGTATAATATAATTACAAATATTTCATTTTCACATGAAAATTCTTTAATTTCAAATGTACAATATAAGAATGACTGATTAATGAAGTTTATTTCTATTTGATTACAAAATAATTTGGCATAATTTTATACGCAACTATGTCGGGCCCTAAATGCATAGACAGTTAATAATAAAATTATTTAAAAATTTGATGACTACCACATTCATACCACAATCACAATATTCTTGATTCAGTCAAATTCACATTCTAATTTTATCCTAAATTAACACTAAGCATCATAATTTTGGATGCAAGCTATTTAATTAGTGCTTCTAAATAGATAAAATAAAATAAACTGGAAGCCAATATCTTATGATATTATAAAACATAAATAATGTATATCAATTAAGTAGCAAATCAGTTTTATGGATATAATATAAAAAAATATTGGACCTCATTTAGTAAGTCTTTCTTTTTAAGAACTATCATTAGTATAAAACTTATGAGATTGAATGAAATGACCGTCCATAGTCCGTTACAATTCCCAGGCTTTTGTGCACTTTCAATTAATATAATCATTATACAATTATATCTACATTTATTATACTGCAAAACGTTATTAAAATTACTATACCAATTTGTATAGATATTTTTAATGTCTCAAATATGATATTTGGCAGTTCAAATCACATTTTTTGCTATATTAAACTTTCAGAATTATTGAATCTAGCATCATGTATGTCAAATTGGTGGAATCTTATGGAAAGAATACATGAAGATTTATTGATATCATAGTTTTGTTAAGGTAAAAGTTAAGATAATATGGCAACACTACGCCTCACTCCACCACCAGAATTGACATTGTCTAAGCTAGACCATTTTTTGATACCATTCTTAACAACTTCAGCAGATATTTTATCCTCCATTACTCTTGACATTGCCTCTAATTTTTGTGCTCTTTCCTTGCTAAGAGGCTCACTAGGGAATGCTAAGTCATTTGCTTCAGCAAGTGTACGTAAGTCAAAGTAATATTTTGCATATACACTAGATGGAACATTGATATTAAACTGTAGCATTTCTAAAAATTGACGTTCTAATTCATTCATATCTTCCACTGTGATATCCTTCAATATTTGACAGTAATCAACATTCCAGACTGCTTGATCATCCCAGACTTTACTTGCAAGTAAAATTGCACCCAAAACAATTCTTTTCCAATTAGAGGGTGCAATATCTAATTCTGCACATATTAGTAGCCTTTCCAAGTATACTAAAGTTATAATAGCACACTCTGCTGTTAGCTGGGCTGCATTAAACAAAGTTCTAACAAACTTATATATTTGTTTATGTTCAGGATTATATTTATCATAATCATCACTTATGCCTTCCTTACTTAAAGGATGAAGTTTTTCATCAAATATATCTAGCCGTCTCTCTGATGTTCTATTTTTTATATGATAATATATTGCAAGTGCAACACATTTCACTGTATTCTTTAAATTTGGCTGAGACACAGTACTATCATCTAAGTATATTGTAGAACAGGAACTGCTTTTCTTTAATTTATTATCTGCAATTTGATGTTGGCTACGTTTTCTTGTGATTCCATTTTCAATTGACGCTTTGGACCTTTCCATAAAAATTGTTCCTGCAATTGGATCTTGAGACGGATCAATATCACCATCGTCCGGTTCTCGTTCACTAATATGTTGAATATTATTGGAGCTTACTTCTCCTTCAGGAAGGTAGTCTTCAAGCTTAACAATATCCTTTCTGATTGGCGAAGGACTTCGGTAACAGCAGCAACTATTTTGGTTACCCATTATTAAGCAAAGTGGCGAACGTTATAGATAATAACACATTATCATTCTAGAAGCACGCCTTATATACACATAAATAGAGTGCGGGCTAACCGCTAATGTGACTTATAAAGTCCATAGTATCTGAAACAAAAGGAATGAATATACAAATTATATGGTATTAATTAATCAATAAATTCTTTACTACATGACAAATATTTAAGATAACACCGTACCTTAACATTATAAAGTCACATCAGCAGATTTGTTTTAAAAATTATAAAAGAAATCGAAAAGAGTTCATTTTTAACAATGACAGGTGCAGCTCGCTGACTACCAAGCGATTAGCGAACGTCATTAGAGTTAATATAGATAGCAAGACAAACTACAATTATATTTCATAGGTTTTATTTTTTTATTGAAAAGTAAAAAGTTACTTATATTTAAATAATTTATATAAACGACTTTTATTATGTTCGGAGTGTCTTGTAATGTAAAATAAATTAACAGATTTGATTTGATTTCATTGTAAATAAGTTTTTTTTTTATTTCAATAATTTGAGCAGATTTATTATATTTGTAAATAGTTATATAGAATTTAATGTGCTATTTTTTTAAATTTCATATTTGTACATTATTTAATCTGCTAAATATCACGCCTATTTTATTATCTGTGTTTCATTAAATTTCAACATGTCTACCGTTTGACTGGAGTATTGCATTTCATGGATCGTGTTTTACGAGCTTAGTTTGTTAACTAATTGATTATTGTGTTATTAATTACGTCCTTATTCGTATTTTCTAATATATTATAATATTATTACGGTTTTATAAAGAGATACTTGCACAATTATGCGTCGTAAAAGTGAACGCACCGCCACTAAGAAAAAGTCTTCTCCAGACAAAAAGGAAAAAGTTGAAAAAGTAAAACGCAGAGGAACACGTCGGAGTCGCAAACATTCTTCATCATCAGAAAGTGGGTCTGCTGAAGATAATACTCCTAAAGAAACTGGCGAGGTTAGCCAAAAGGAAGCGATCCCGCCAAAATCTGTCAAAGAGGACAGTCCCGAAGAATCTCAGGAGCAAGTTTGGCATGTTAAAGCAACAGAAACTTCAGGTGATGTCGGTGAAATCCAAAAGTTAAAAATTTGTCTTGCTCGTCCGCCTTCAACTCCGGAAAGGGCAGACAGGTCACCTAGAAGTAAAAGAAAGCATTCTCGTGCTACTAGTTCCAGTGACACTCAAAGTATTGAGGGAGAGGAAAAAAAGAAATCAAAACATCGTTCGAAACGATTGACAGAATCAAAAGAAGCACCAGAAACGAGTAAAGAGGATCATGATGAAGTAGAAGTTCAGCCAGCAGCTTCCTCAGCAGTTGAACCCGAGTCTACTAATACTACTTCTGAAGTAGAGAGCACTGAGTCAAATAAAGTGGTAACAGATGAGACACCCATGTCAACTACTAATGAAGAAAACAAAAATGATAAAGTAGAATCAACTGAATCAACAGAGAGTGAAGTGAGCCATGAGAATGTAGCTAAACCGAATGAAGAAGAAAAACAATCGGATAATAATAAACAAGAAAAGCCATCTGATGCTGACACAACTGTTGTTTCACCAAAGCCAGTTGAAGATTGTGAAGAAGCTGTAAGTTCATCCCCAAAAAAAATTAGTCCAGAGAGAAAAAGAAGCCTATCAGCTGAAAAGTCAGAAATTTTAGAATTACATGCTGAAGATAGTAGATGTGAATCATCAGAAATTAGTATGACTGAATCTCAGGAAACTGAATCTAAATCAGGATTAGATCAGGAAAATCATAATAGCATTACATTGGCAAGTTGTGACCAGGTAAGTAAAAATGAGAATTCAAATGAAATTTCAGGGAACCCAGAGACTAATAGTGAAGACACAATAACTACTAATCAAAATGATGTTGTAGAGAGCACTCAAGTAAGTGTACAATCTGAAAAAGAAACAACTAATTCAACAGATTCAGTCAAAGAAGGGGCCAGTAAGGACAATGAGAAGATAAATGAGGACAAAAAAGTTGATGTTGATAATAAACCAACTACTGAAAATAGTAATGAGCAAGGAACACCAATAGTTATCAATAGAAAACGAAGATGGGGATCTCGACCTAGCAAATTATCAACTCAAAAATCTATAACCATTTCCACTGATGTTCTTAAAGAAATTATACCAGATGTAAAACCTGCAGAGTTTGATGAGGTAATTGAGGAGAAAAAACATAAGAGAGTAGAAATGCATGAAAGAATTGACAGACCTGTATTGCCTAAAATAATTATTGATAATACAGAGCATATTGAAGTTAATAACAAGGATCAAAAAGCAGAAACTGGAGATAAAGAAAATGTTAAGTTAAAGGAAACAAACCTTGCATCTACAAGAAAGATTTCAATTGTTAAAGATAATGATAGCATTATAACTAGGCCACCCAGTCCCCCAAGGCACAAACAATCTAGCATTCTTTACATAACCAATTTGGTGAGACCATTTACATTGCCTCAACTAAAAAACTTATTACAAAGAACGGGTAGATTAGTGGAAAATGGTTTTTGGATTGACAGGATCAAATCCAAATGTTTTGTTAAATATGAACGAGAAGAGTGAGTATTTTTATTATAATTACTTTGTTAGTTAATATTATTCTGCCCAATTTTCAAAACATTGCAAGTTGAGTGGTGAAACTTAACAACACACTTTGTTGTCTTATTAGAAGTGGAAATGGAAGTAATTCATACCCTTGACTAATAAATGAAACTTACCTTAACCTTAACTTCTTAAACTTAGTACTATATAATTGGTATTTAACTTAGTATTAAAAATTAATTTCTATAAATAAAATGTTTACTTGAGGACAGACATGGCAGGGGCATGAAGTCTAAAATTGACTGGTTGTAAGTTCTATCCCCACTAGAGGAAATGAAATATTTATTTGCATTTATATTTTTTTTCTTCTCTGATGTCGAGATAAAAGCGCGGCGTTCAGTTCCGTTATTCAACATACCACGCTTACAGAACCCCACAGAAAGTGGAGAACCTACAAGAACCCACAGAGTGTCTTAACACAAGGTTCCCTTTGCCTAGCCTAATTTATGCGAGATACAGTGTGAAGCTGATATAATTTTAATTTTAAAATGTTTTCTTTATTTTCAGCCAAGCTGTCGAGACAAGGCATGCATTGCATGGTGTAACATGGCCGGTGTCAAATCCTAAGACATTGCATGTAGACTTTTCAACACAAGAAGATTTTGATAAAGCAATAGCCAATGAAGATACAGATAATGCTCAACATTCAACCATCCCCGGAACAGTGGAAGACTGGCTCCGGGAACAAGATATGAAAAGGGAAAAAGGAGAATTGGTATTTTTTATTTATATATTTATTTTATATTTTATTTATTATTTTATTTACAAAACCAATAAAGAGTTACATTCAACCAAAGGAGAATAAAAAAAAATTACAAATAGCGTTTTTTTTTACAAGAAAATCGCTTGAATATCGGGAATTTGAACCTTGGATATCTCACTAGGATGCCCTGTACAGACATAATCAATGGTTGCTGTATGGATCTTATTATTGGATTTGAGAATTAGAACAATGAGCTTTAAATGAATGTAAATTGTGACTGAAATATATATGAAAAATTATAAGAATATATATATAAATACACCCAATAAATAACATATACTTTGGATTACATTGATAAGAAATCTGAAATTATAATATATTTTGAGTACATTTGTAAATTACATTATATATTTTTTAGGAAAAGCCATGGGAAAGAAAAGCCGCAATGCGTGAGTGGGATGTTGGTAAAAATGACAAAACCAAGGAACCAATACGCCAAGATAAGTTGTTAAGGGAGGAGCGGCCACCATTGGAGAAACGACGACATCGCACTCCTGAGAGAAGTCCAGAACCAGGTAATTTTAAAAAATATTTAACTATCTTTTATGTCGCCTCATATAGCAGAGTATGCAGAGGCAACCTGGTGAAAGGATAATTATGTTCTCTGATTTCCACACAACTTTCAATACAATGCACATTGTCTTGTTGTTAGAGCGGGAAAATGAAAATAATTCATCCCCGTGCATAGGAATTACAGTCAGTGGCTGTACTGCTGCCCATACCTAAACTAAGAGGTAAATAAAATAAATAAATCAGCTTCACGTTGTATCCATACAGGCAGATACAGGCAGAGGGAACTATGTGTTAAGACACTCCGTTTCCCACTTTCTGCCGAACTCTGGAGGCATTGCGTATT
>DVQM01000974.1:0-13691 GCA_018231645.1 Heliconius ricini
GCCCCGCCACCCCCTCTAAGGCGGCACATGACGAATCAATATGCCGCCAACCGACTCAACACTTATTTATTTGACACGATTTATTAGCCGAATGCCTGTAAACTTTTATGTGCCCCCTCGCAAGGGATGCTTTATGATGGACGAGGTCGTGATAAAATTCTATGTTTCTCCTCCTTTATTGCTATTCGGAACAGATGTCTGGTGTTCGTTCGGGTGTCTGTGGGCGAAGTTATTCCTAAATTTTAACGACGCGACGTGTCTGCCACGGGTTGTGTGATTTCTCTAGCGTGCAGTCCCCGTAAGTTAGATTCCGTTTAATTATCTCCTAGCGTCTTCTAGTTTTCTTTAACGGCCGCCGCCTTGGAATTGTTATTTGGGTAAACACAAAGGCTCTTGGTTTTTAAAAGGCAACGGCTAAAGCGACCAAGATGCAGCTTTTTAACTATTTTCTCTAATTTCCATAGACAATGTCGCGTGACCTCGTCCTCTGTTCCTTTGTTCACAGAAATATTACTTTAATTCAAAGTATATAACATTTTGCATTGTAAACCTGTATTTTTATGTACAGGGGTCGGTCGTGAAGTATCTACATAACTGATTAAGCCTCAAGTATTTATTTAAAAATATATTGTATGAGGGTATTCTATAAGGTTCTATTTGAGGGAGCTGAAGTAATACAAGGCCGGGTTACGTCACTCGGCCTTAGAAGGAAGTCGTCTAAAGCAATAAACTACTTAAACTCACATTGAACATATTAACTGACATAAACGTATTTAAAAACAAAAGCAACTTCACACTTTTTCCCGCACAAGCAGAGGAATCGTAGTCTTAAGACATTTTTACACGTTCAGTTTATTTCGAGACATTGCATGTTGAGTTGCGTAACTCAAACGTCATTGTTTGTTTTATTACCAAAGCGAGTAAATGAAAATAATTCATTCCACCGAGAGGGAATCGAACTCACAACCGTCGCATTTACAGTCTGACTTTATCCCACTACGCCACAGCGTTCTTGTACGGTCGGCATTTAATGCTAAGATATAATATAACATTTTTGTAAACAAAGGAGACTAAGTTAATTTGTCAAATTTCAATGCATTCCTATGAGACGAAACGTGATAGCGGAATCTTAGGCCAAGCTTTATCTAATTCTAAATACTATTTAAACCGGTCTTAATAAGCGAAAATATTTTTTTTATTCACGTAATCTTAACGTAACTTTACTGTCTCTGTACCTATTTTTAAACTTTTACTAGACAAAAAACCCTAAGACGATAGCACGATTCTTTCAAAAACTTTCATTTATAGGTTAAAGTTTTACTCGAACGGATCCAGCAATTAACATTAGCTACTTTTGTTTGCACGCGTCGAAACAACTTCGGGCGGAAGCTTGTAATTTTTTTCACAAATACAGCGGAAGGAAAGGCGACGGCTTCCGGCGGTCTGTTTAGATGGTTTTTATGCTAATAGCGGAGATTTGCTGGGTTTTCTTTTAGCACGACAATTATTTACGGAGCGTGGTCGCGGTCTCCCTTTAAGAAATTAGCAGTGAGGTGGCCATGGTGACGCAGCATTACGGACATATCACACTGAAACTGTAGTTTTGATAAGGCTCTAAATAAGTGTAATATGTAAATTAAAAATAACGCGGCGTTGAGATTCGTCTCGCAACAGACGATGTCTAAAACTTGGGCGCAATAACTTTCGAATTCTTGATATTTGATTCTCTCTGCCAACCTCTGACCTTGCTATATAAAAAAATCATTTAAAAAAGCGTGAAGCGGCTAAAAAAATATTTTATTTTTATTTTCATATTTTTTTCATAATAAATGTATATAGGTACATGTTAAACAAGTTTGTTTTACTCAGAAGTATATTTGTGATTTTTTTTTATTGATTCATGAAAATTTCTCATCTGATTAGATGTATCTTTTCTATATAGTTCGTAAAACAAGGTAGGCACAGGGAACTTCGCTCTGGTAAAAGACAATGCAAGGTGTTAGCGGAGAGTTTAAGTGGGGAACAATTAAGACTGACTCTTCCCCACTTAAACTCTTTCGCCCGATTTTGAAGACATTCCGTGTTTTGTGACGGCACTGAACACCTTGCATTGTCTTTTTACCAGAGCGAGGAAAAGGATAAATAATAATTAATTATTCCGAGGGAAAATAGAATCCATTACTATCGCGCTTACCATCAGAAAAACAGTCACTAGTGATTCTGCACTAAAGAAAAACTTGACAAGCGCGAGTCGGGTATGCTCATCGAGGGTTCCGTATAAAAATTGAAGGTCTCAAGTCTTTTTGAAATTCAAACTTACCTTAGCCAGAGCCCTTTCATCTGATACCTCACCTGAACTAGCGACTTTAATATCAAATTTTGCCCCTCTTTCCGCGACCATAAATATATAGGTTTCATAGTATTACCTGTGGAAGCCAGCTACCAATTTTTATAATTCTAGGTCAACAGGAAGTATCCTATTAATTTCGATTCTCTTTATAGTGTCGAAATGCACGTTTTTTTAGTATATAAACGGCCATATATTTTTAAATAAACATAGAAATACGATTTTTTCAGCAAATCAAGGTACCATAAATATGATTATATGGTTTGAATGTCAACTCCATACCTCTAAGCATTTCTGAGATAAAAGCTCTTGACAGACAGACAGACAAAGAGGTTTTATAATAATTTCTTTCCTCCTTAAAAAGTAAGGAATCCTAAAAAAGTGGAGAAGGAAGAATATACCATTACGTACTTTCGTTCTACTTGCATAAATCGAAGAGATAAATAAAAAAATACAAACAAATCGATTCCCAACACAATGTGACGCACACACAAAATATATGATAATTAAAAATTACAATCGCTCTCATAAAAGCGGCAATCTCCGCAACAGTGCCCGTACGTAAAACGTTACGGACGTACACAATACACATACATATATACACACAAAATGAAAAGCCTAGTTTATTCAACAACAATGATACTGAAAATTATTTGACAGTACACAAAATACAGCGTATCAAATCTGTCCCGTAGGGCGCGACGGTCGGCGGCCGTAGTTAATTTTTATGAAACATGGTCGCAGTAACATTTAACTGCCATAGATGTGGCCGGGGACAATGCAAACGACTTTGTACTCAAATTAATTTTACAATAAAACACCTTGGGTATTTCTTTTGTTTGTTTGTTAGTGTCGTAATGGCTGAGGATTTGGGGATTGGCATCAATCTCGTGTGCTTGGTAAGACCTGATGGATAGTGCCAACTTGGGTGACGGTGCTAAAGAAAAATGTTGAGATTAGTTGTATTTTAAAAGGTGGATCAATGTGTAACTGTAAGCGCTACGGTTGGTGGTACCAAGTCTGCGCTTCGAATCAGACTTGGTAAATTATTTTCAGTGCTCTGGTCACAAGTATTAAAACACACCATTCCACACGTGATGCAAACCACGTGTGGAATGGTGTATACACCACATATAGACACTAGGTTTTCTCTGCCCACCTTGCCACGCGGAAAAAGCGTGAAGCTGTTTTTTTTAAATTAAAATTAGATTATAGTTCATCTCGCAAAATTTAACAAACAAAGGTCAAATATACAGCCGTAAGCAATACACCGACCGTTGCCTTATAATAAACGCGCTCATGAAAAACCAAACTCCTCGCGCCCAGCAAAATTATAATGCAAACTGAGAATACAAAGCTTAGCCATTTACATTTGGTTATATAAAATTCACTTAACACCCAAAAAACAAAAGGCATCCCAGATATTTTAGTTTAGTTTCGGAAAAACAAACCTTTGATCAATCCCATTGAAGGTGCTTCAACTTGAGAATGCAAATGTGAAACAATTTCGCCTCCCTTCCCTCCCCCCGCCTGTCCCCTCGCTGCCCCCCACCCCCTCTATCATCCTCCGTTCATACTCGGATGCATAACAGACAAACAGGCTAATCCGGGAGTTATCGTAAATTGTCAGTTTATGACGTGCGGAACGACAGCAGGGCAGGGAAGGCGGGGTGTTTTCTAATTTCGCCCCTTCGCCCCTTTGACGCGCTAATTCGTGTAAGCAGTTTCTGAACGTGCTTGTTTCCAGCTCACTCCACACCGACATAGATGTTCGTTCATTCGCACTTTTCTTATCACATCGGTATAGAGTTCGAAACTGTATGTTCTTTTACCAACAACACAGAGCGAAGTTATCGCTGGCTTTTACATAGAGTTGCGCAATTTACATACATTCGTTTGTTCGGTTTTTAAATAGCGTATTAAGCGCGTTAATCGCGATGCTATTTCGCTAAACGCAAATTAAAAAGTTATGAATGTTCCGCCGTTTTCATTTGCGCCTTCTCTTTGAGCGACCAGTTTCGTCAGCTGCTGTTGGTGTTTAAGTGAAACACGATAATTATGTTTTGGGATGTTCATTTTTAGGTATTATTTACTTAGTTATGTAGCCCTTTGTTATTTTATTAGTGTGAGGTTAGTTACGAAATATATTTAATAAATAAATTGGGTATTTAAATATTTGTTTCAAAATTTTAGTTTTTATTTAACTTATATATACTACCATATGTCAAACATATATATATATCTACTGTGGCATCCAAAAAAATTGAAGAATGTTAAATAACTTTTTTATTTTCACGCTGTATCCGGCATACATAAAAGTAAGCAGGGCAAAACCTACAGTTACGACACTTCGTTGGACAGTTGCGTGACATCTTATTGAATTGCGGAACTCAACGCCGCCGCAGTTAAAAATAAACCATTTCTCGAGTGCAAATCGAACGCACAACCGTCGCGTTTACAGCCATACACTGTGCCGCTCTCTTAATAACTAATGAATTATTATTAATTACACGTTTAAAAATAACTTCTAGCCGCACTCGAATTGAAGTTCTAGATCGAGATACGATATGTGCCACTAACACAGCGCGCATCAAAGGCGCGATGGGCCGTACCTGCGCCCGCGCAGCAATTAATATACTTCATATAATCGATTCCTTCAATTATAACCAGTTGATATACGTTAATCCCTCCGCTCTCTGGGATACCTACGGCTTATAATTACATGGGAGGCGACCTATATTGACAGGTATTGATGTTTTTAATCGTATTCAGGATAAGCATTCGTAAACTTTGATTTGTTGCTATCGGTATCATAATTATGGAATTTGGCAGAATATTTATTGGTGTTTCTTGTTGATTTATAGATGTGAGGTGTTTTTTTCTTCGTTTATTACCGACAGTCCCCCGGGTGTGGTAATACGTCATGCGTCGCTGCGTAGGACACATGATCACCTCCATTAGTGTCTCCCGGCGGATTAGCTCCGAGCTAATGAGATGGCGGAGAGGAAAATATTGGTTATATTATACATAAATAAGTTGATTGGTGTGGGATGTGCAAAACGTTTCAATAATAAGGGTTTCAATGCGACGGGGCGTACACCTGATGTCGTGTGGATGTTCATTGAATAATATGGATTCGTTTATTATTTTTTATCAGCTGAGTGTTAAAACACTCCGTTTCACATTTCTCGCGGAATTCTAGAGGCATTGCGTATTGAGCAATAGAACTCAAAGCTGCGCTTAGAGTTCTATACCAGAGTGAAGAAATGTAAATATTAAATAAAATATTTAACGATCAAAATGGGAAACTCATAATCTGTCCCGCTAACAGTCACTGCAAGCACAATGAAATTAAGATTTTATAATGCCACTACTAACGCCATCTAGTGTTCGATTGTTAATAAATACTTAATCCAATAGTTTCAGGTGTTTTATGTACTACTATAAAATATAAAAAAATATATATAAAAAAAAACATGACATCATTTATTATCTATGTATGTATGTAAATAGGTAATTGTCTATCCGTATAAACAACAATACCTAATTTTAGTTATGTACCAATACAAATATACCAAACTGAAAATGCACAGACCAAAACTATTTGACTTAGAAAGTTGAAATTTTCTTACATACTAAATTAATTTCCATACATAGGTATAGGTTTTTTTATCTTTTTATATATGTTCCTTTCACGTTGTATACCTCGCATAGTAGAGGAGGTAGAGGGAACCTGGGCACCCAGTGTTAAGACATTTCAATCAAATTATGACACTTACGTTTATAACCTATTGCATTTACAGAGTCACACTCTTGCGCCCTTGCGAGATTTTTAATTTTACGTCAATCCATACAAGCAAAGTTAATCCTTCCTACCTATACAGACGAGAAAATACTTTCAAATTAGAGAGAAAAAAAAACACAATACGTATTCCCCTACCATTAAAAAAAATGATGGATTAGCGTCACACGTAGCCCTATTACCCTAACCGGTGAGTCTTCACAAATACAGCCTAGCTAATTCCCTTGCCAGTCACCACCACTCAATTTTCAATTTGCCAGCTAATAACGCGTCGTGCCAACAATATCGTCGGGCTTTTTATTTTATTGGCTTTTCCACTGGCACAATGGCTTAATCCATCTAAGTCGACGTTTTTTAGTATTTTTTTAGATGGAAAATATGTTAATGCGAGTGTTTTAGCTTCATTTCTCAGGTATGTTGAGGGAATCTGAAAACTTAGTGTTAAGACACTTCGTTCTCTTTAAGACACTTTCATTCTCCAGTTAAAGTAGAATTCACGAGGCGTTAGTTTTTGAGTGGCGGAAGCGGAATGCAAATTGTTAAGTTAATTATGATATTATTATGTGAATTTTGGAATTTTTTTCGGAATATTTATGAACTATGCATATATTTGACTTGTTGCTAGATATTATGGATATAAATTGAATTTTTACTATCATTTTTTTTATTGTTCATTTTCTTATAATCTCTATATAATATGTACGTTGACTCTTTTACCGTGAACGCCACAATATGATAAGTCAATGATAACAACAACAGAACCAAATTTATCAATAAAATGCTAAGATAATATTTTGTATTAATCTATGATGTATTTCACACGACGAATCAAGAGCAGAGTGGCGCAGTGGAAGCGTGCTGGGCCCATAACCCAGAGGTCCGTGGATCGAAACCACGCTCTGCTAGAACCTTTTTTTTTTTTGCCTTACCTTATTTTAATATTTATTTTTACACTTTATTTTTCTCTTAGTAAAACTGTTGCAAAAATATATGTTATTTATTTATGTCTTTGCCTAAATTCATTATATATTTTGTTTAAATATCCTTATACTATTTTGTTTAAATATACTTATAATAAAAATAATTTATTCACCGAGTGGAACTACTGCACCACGACGAACTATGTTTAATAAAGACATGTTTTTGTAAATATTATTTCAATGTATTGTTTCTTTCTATATTTCTAAAAAGTGCAAATACGTTATTGTTGCGCCGGATGTTCCTCTTTTGTGTGACCAGTAGCGTCACGTATTAAAGCAATATTTTATAAACCGATATTTTTTTTATAAAAAAATATGGTACTTAAATAATTATTTATTTATATAATTTTAGAGAAAATTTTATTAGTATTCATATCTCTATTTTAAAAGACAGAGGGACCCTTTTAACCTAGCTTTAACACATTCCGTTCCTCACGGTCCGTCAAATTTACATTAAAATTAATTTACATTAGTAGATGCATTGTATGTTAAGAGACGGGACTGAACGCCGCGTGTCGTGCTTTCTCTTCGTTTGTTGATTTTTCCCATGTTTGAATTGAATATTTACTTCTGGTTTTGGGTTCGATCCCCTCTCGAAAAACATGAAATATTTGTTTAAAATTTATATGGCAGAGTGCGGCGTTAAGTTCTGCCACTCAGCCACACAACATGTAGTGCCTCCAGAACACGGCAAAAAAAAGGAACTGAATATCTTTACACTAGGATCCCTCTGCCCACCCTGCTGTGTGCGGTATATAGCGTCAAGCTGATCTGATTAATTTAATAAAGTGGGTGATGACAGTGACGAGGCGAAAGAGGTATCTATGTCGAAACGGAAGGACGGAAGAGTTTCACACCCTGTTCTCTCTGGCTACCCCGATAGAGGTACAGCATGTATTAAAAAAAAAATATGACAATTTATAAATATTTCCAAAAAACATTGCCATAAAAAATAAAGTAGCCAGCTATAATCGCGGGCAAAAGCTGAAGCTCAAGCTAGAGCGCGAGTTTCAACTCCATTAGCGTCGCCGTCTGAAAAGATTTATGTTTAATTGAATCTTCGAGTTATTGTGCCACTCGTGATTTATACAGCGCCCTACCGTCTGTGGGACATTCCTTCACTGGCTTACAACACTAAATATTATTGCAACCAAAAATATAAATATATGAGCTTCACGCTTTATCGTAGAGGACGGTGGAAACTAAGAGCCTAGTGTTAAGACACTCCTTTCCTTACTTTCCGCCGAATCCCAATTTGCTCGAACATTGCGTGTTGAGTGACGGAACTCATCGCCACATTCTGCCTCCTCGACATAGCGAGGACATGGAAATATTAAATTAATATAATTTTCCTGAAATGGGAATCGAATCTACGACTTGTACTCCTGCGCCACGACTGGCGTCGATATAATATAATATATACATTATTATGGCACCTCCACTGAATGGACGTCGCGTCGCATCATATGATTGACTCTACACAGCGCATAACTCAGGAACAAGATCGCTTACGGCGATTCATTTCAAGATCTACCTGTTAGATTATATTGTATATAAATGTTAAGTTATATTTCATTTCAGTGTATACCAGTTTATAATAAGTTGTAGTTGTTGCGAACGTGCTTTCGCAATCGTATAGCTTTCTAAGCTCACCTTGTGATTTTGATAGATTTGCTATAATATTATTGATTGCTATGGCTGTGTGTGGTTCCATAGATGCTTAAATGATTTGAAGTCTGTATAAAAGGAATTACTTTATGTCAGTTAAATGTTTATCTATGAGTGTATGTTTAATTTGCATATTATTATTATTGACGTATATGTTGATATAGTAAAGGACATACGTGTTTAAAATAAGCCATATATTTATAAGATAAATAAATATTTTATTTCAGTCTTAAAAATTAGAATTTGCTTATTTCAATTGATTGGTTGAGTTCATAATAAACAACAGTACGTTTTATTCATTTAAACTATATAAATAAAATTTACTTTTAAGGAATCTTATACAAAATCAAACTTTCTAGTAATTTACTAACAATTACTCTCCACTCCTCCAAAAATGGACCAACTCATATATCTATAATTTAACAACTTAATTAGAATCTTGACACATAAGTTATTTGTACACAATAATTAACCAAAAAAAAGGCATCATCTTCATACGTTTTCGGTACCAATCAGACTTAGCGATCTATACGTTGAAACCTCTCATACAATAGGTTGAGAAACACGCCTATCCGTCATTGGTTTAGTTGTAACCATCATTATTCCACGTCTGGACACCAGAAACGATCATTTGGCGGGCCAATCGCGTCGCTGCGCCTGCGCACCCCGCCGAGTTCTTTATAACGCGCGCGCACGAATATATTGTGCGTCAAAAGTAAAGGGCTTTTTACAAACGTACCTCTTATTCGTCATCGTTAAGAGCTCACTGGCTTACCAATAAATAATGTGGAACAGGTTATTTATATTATAATATTTAGTTTTTACTTCTTATTCTCTTTTGGTAATCTTGACACGGATTTGTTGAAATTGATGTTGTTTCCTCTGTTCAGAATTTTACATCTTATTATTAAGACATTAAGATTTTAAATTGTTTTAAAGGGTAAACGTTTATTTAGAAGTCTACTTCAATATTCATAGATAACTTAACGACAAGATATATTTATCGTATCGCAGGATAAAAACTATTAAGTTGGACAAGTCCGAGAGAGTTATTGGGCAGGATGAGGACTTCCTGCGGTTATTTAATCATCTATTGAGTTTTAACTTTTGTGTAGAGTTATATCTCAATTTCAGGTTGAATATTGTAATTAATCAAGTTGTAAGTAAATACTGATTTATATAAATATATAAGCTTCAGGGTACAACGCGATGTAACAAGTTATTGTTAGATGCAATGAATAATTGCTGGCTTTGGAATGATTTCTTTTAGTTTCAACTTTTGAATTACTCTTTGTGTTTAATTCAGGCCGTCTGTCCGTCCGTTTTGGTCTTTTATCTTTTAAAATATGAATTATACTAATTTCGAATCATTATAATAAATTTTGAGCCCAGTCGTGGCGCATGGACACATGGCTGTGGGTTTGATCGACACTCGAATAAAATTAAATATTTATTTAAATTTGTATTTACATTTCTTCGCTCTAGTGTCGAGGCAAAAAAAATCGTGGCGTTGATTTCCGTCATTCAATACGCAATGTCTCCAGAATTCGATGGAAAGCGGGGAATTGACAACACTATGCTCCCTCTATTTATCTTGTACTGTTCGAAATACACAGTGTAGCTAATTTTTTAAATTATTAAAAAAAATGTCGTTACGGACCTCAGATTCACATAAAAGCGTGCTAGCTAACTTTGTAACAAAATCTAAGAAACTGAGTTAAACGCAATTTTAATTGTTGTGTCATCATGAAACTTGCAATTAGCTGTAGATTAAATGACAACACAATATATTGTAACATAGAAATAGTCTGATGATGGAATTGGGAGATAGTTAATGGAACCTTGGATTTCCTATTAGTAAACATATCGAGCTTGTTCTCATTACATTCGCTCTTTCAATGTGTTTGTTCTGTTAAAAAAGACTTTACTTTTAATTATTTTTATTAACTATTACTTTATAACTTGATTTAAAGAGGCCACAGGGGTACAGGGGTGCGTGCGAATGTAAGCGTGTTTTGGATGTAATGCCCACTCTGGGAATTTAATTTATTTAATATTTTCAATACCTTACCCTCCTAATAAGGCAAAGCGAGGAGTTTATTTCCGCCAGTCGACACGCAATGCCTTCGCAATTTGCCGGTAAGTGATGAACGAAAGTGTCTTAATAGAGATGGAGTGTCTCAACACTAGGTTCCCACTGCCTACCTGCTATGCGCGGCATGCATCGTGACGTTAAAAAATATATGTATATACTATAATGGTATATGATACATATTGACTGTATGTCAGTATTAAATCCCACGGGATCCATACATTGTCCGTCGTCCAGTCGTTGACTGTCGACACACTACCAAAGATTGATGAAGTCGAAGCGTTATCTTTATTAAGCTTCAAAAGCGTTAAATATATGCAAATTATAGTAAAAATAAATATATCTAGCATAGTATATTTATGTTATATGAACATTGTATGTATATTATTTAGTAGCTATCTATAATTATTTTGGACTAACATTTCCTTGTGTCTTCGTCGCGTGGTCACATAAAAACTTTTAATTGTCTATAATATATGGTAGGTACGCTTAGAGTGTAAACCTGCAAGCAAATTCTTACGAGAGACGACAAACATTTTTAAAAAACTATTAATACAGTATATTTTATAGAAAGGTTTTTACAATTTAGGAAATGGATTTGTATTGTCTACTATATAAAATAACGATTTCACATTTTTTTGTACACTTTCTTATGGCATAAATATGTACGAGTGCATAACGATGAAAACAGATTTTGCAGGTTTACACTTTAAACCGAGTTCAATATGACACATTCTAAATGCCCGTGGTGGCTTTTTGATATGATATACCTATAAATGAAATTTTTTTTAATGGAAAAGGACAAGGCAAACGAGCATGCGGGTCACCTGATGGTAAGTGATTACCGCCGCCCACGACCCCGTGTAACACCAGAGAAGCTACAGGTGCGTTGCCGGCCTTAAAGGTGAGTTGGGCGCCAGAGCCCGGAATTACCTGATGCAAAACGCAGTGGCATAAAACCACTACTTCACGCCAGTTTTTAATGCCGGGGGTGATAATGATCCGGTCGAGTCTGCCCATGCGTGTTGCCATTGCTGGCGACATGACTCTACCACACGTACTTTAGTCGCCTCTTACGACATCACCAATTCCAAGATGATCCTATTCTAAGCCGGGATCGCACGGTAAAAAATGAAATGAAGTATATATTCAGCGATGTTTGAATCAACGTGGGCACCTCGCCTCACACATAGAATCGCTTTGAGACCTAACTACTACGTAGATATTTAATTATTAGAATATTATAATGATTGTTACAGCTTACAAATATATATTTTTATCTTCACGCTTTTCCCGTTTTCCGTCCAATTTCCGAAACATTGCGACTTTTCTCCATAGTAATGGCTGAACTCAAAGCAGCATTTTGGCTACCTGGACGGAAAAATGAGGATATTTTAAATTTAACCAGCGCCAAGCGAGATCAAACCTACAACCGCCACGTATACAGACCGCCGCTTCGCGATACGGCGCGGCGTCTAAAACAAATCATGTCGTATCAAAATGAATAACTTCAAGTTGCATCGATCGGGCTAGTTGGGTGGGAATCAATTATAATTCCCATTAGATTCAGGCGTGGCGTTGGATTTATAGCCGGGAAAAATTTCAATGCAGCTTGCATAGGTAGGTGCTGTGTGTGGGTAGGTGGTAGGTGTCTATAGGTATTGCAACGTACCCCTTCGAGTGTTTTTATGTGGAGGTAGGTGTACCCTTAGGTTCATTGTCTAATAGTACTTTTGGTCTGTAATGGTCGCATGTTTTTATCTGTAAATGTTTGAATATCTTTCAAATGTTTGCAAACTTGGAAAAAAGCTTTCTTCGGAAAAACTTCTTAAAAAGTATATTGTGCGTGCTCATATACGAGGGCGGTAGATTCCCTAGTAACAAGTTCTATAATCAGTTTTTCACTTTTCAATTTTCACCCATTTTAATTAAATTACTAATATAACAAAGCGGAAGAGTTTGTTTGTTTGTTTTAACACTCAATCTCTGTATCTACTGGTTTGATTAACATTTCTTTGTTATGCATGAAAGCTGCATTCTTCAAGAGTGCAGTGGCTATATAATATTACAGACTAAGTCTTAAATAAAATTAAATAACGAAATAACAATAATAATGAACGCCATGAAAATGATTTAAGCGCGTGCGCAAAAATAGAGAAATATATGCCAGTAAGTACATGGTATGACAAAAATAATCTACTTCATTAGTTTTAAAGAAAGTCTGGGATACTGTATATCTATCTCTTATAAATAAGCCACAATATGGCATTTTGTGCCTAAAAATATTAGATAATTGCGAAGTGATATTTCACCAACTTTTATGTGACATGGATATTGAAACTTACAAGCGAAAATTACTCCATCATCAAGGAAATTATATGAAGATAAGCTTCGGCTTTTATAGCATGTAATTTGGACGTATACTTTTCGACATTATGTAAAATTAAAATAATTCGACGCTCTGTTTACGGTCGCAAGCTTAGGCTCGAGCTCCGTAGGGGGTGCCCTTGCCGCTTACGACACCTCAAGCAGCCACGTAGTGCTTGTACTTTCCCAAAATTGTGAAAAATGATTGAACGTATGAATTATATATTTAACCGTGAACTGTTCCCAAACGTGGGCCGCGAGTGGGCCGCTAGTGGTGCTATAATATGCAAGTAGGCTACGCAGAGGAAATTTAGGACACTCTATTCTCCACCTTCCGCAAAATTTCCAAGGCAGATTTGTCAAGTAACCGAGTCAATTTGACTTCGATTCGAGTCGACACCGCATCTAGACCTTGTATGAAAAGAAAAGATCGTA
>DVQM01000975.1:0-13687 GCA_018231645.1 Heliconius ricini
CACAACCAATCGGTTTTACAGTCACACTTTGTGCCACTGCGCCACGACTGGCCTAAATTTAAATATGAATTCAAATAATTAATATTTAATTAAATTTGAGCGGCGTTGAGTTCCGCCACTCAACACGCAACGCCTTTATAACTCGGCGGAAAGTGGGGAGTTTCCCTCTGCCTGTGCTGTATGCGGGATACACCGTGAAGTTAATTTTTGATTTATTTTAATTTAATAGATATAGTGAATAGGAAGTATAAACGTAAACTCGACTGTTTTGGGTTCGATTTCCACTAGAGAAAATTAATTGTTTTCAATTACCCGTACTAACGTAGCCATAAGTCAGATAATATGAATTATAAGAAATGGAATAAAATAAAAAAAAATAACAATATGCAAATTACTCGAATCTCAATTACCAGGCTTTGTCCGCTCGCGCACTTCAACACGCCTACACATCGTAGCTGCCATTAAGTTTTACATTATACTAAATTGCCTGTTCGTTGCTGGCTGTTGGAACAACCTGTATCATATTATCCTTACCAAGTTATTAAGGCGTATCGTAACAAAATGGAAGGGTTTAACTTTGAATGCGGTAGTTGTTGGTTCGATGCCGTTCAGTATTTTGAAAAATGTTAGGAAAATAGAGAATGGCAAGAGGTACGAAAAAAATAAATATACCTATATTTCTAATATTATATTAGATTTACACTAATGTTTTTTTTTTAAATCTACATCTAAATTATAAGTCAGTTTGAAAACGCATGGTTTTCTTTACATCCCTAATATCAGGTATATTTACGACTTAAGAGATTTCCTAATTTCAATGACAAAATTATATTTGTCATAAAATCAACACCACATTTCCAATTGTATCTGAATTTCAAAAAATAGAATAGACACATTTTATAATAATTTAAGTTTTCAATTTTTCCATCTTATATTCAATTCAAATATATCAATATTTTTTTTCACATCTTTAACATTTTCTTTATTAAGCTAAAATACCTTGTAATATTTAATTAAATCCCATTAAACAAGAAACGTGACCAGAACCACATTCTTCGCTCATATTGTACCGAAACAACCACGAATTAGTATTGCACAACTAATATTACACATTCTGCATCGACTTTATCCATCGTGAAAGCATTGATTAATATTGTAATGAGCTCGATACTGACCAGGGATTCTACTATAAAATGATACGTTTAACGAAATTCGTATACATTGAAGCATCTAAAAGCGCAATGGTGTAAAAAATCCTTCTGTCTTTTCAATGGAAACGCGGCATTGCATTACAATGGTTAGAAAGTGATAGAGTAGCCTTCAAAATAAGGTTCAGTAATTGTGTATAGTTTGAGATAATATCGGCTGTAGAGTCGCGGGTGCAATTATTTTTGTCCGGATGGTGATTTGCGTACGCTTACATCTTGTAATAACACGATACGACTCCACCGCCGCACTGTCCCAAATTGTGAGTGGTAACACCATGCGGCAAGCATTATAGCCAGTCTTGCCATAACTATAGTGAACTAATACATTACTACTTTAGTATACATATTTCCATTTTAACTTTAAAAATTCAATTTATAATTGCATTAATGATCACAATATGAAATTACTTAATATTCATAGTCCCTATAAACATTTTTTATAATATATATTTTTTTCATCTTTACGCTGTAACCTGCATGTAGAAGAGTAGGCAGATGGAGTTTAATATTAAGACACTTCGCTCTCCACTTTCCGCTGTATTCTGGAGGCATTGGGTGTTAAGTGAATCAACGCCGCGCTTTGTCCCGATACCAGAGCGAACGAATGAAATTATTAAATAATTCATAAATTTTCTCGATGAGAATCGAATCTACAACTTGTCGCGTTTACAGTGACATGCTTGTGCCCCTGCGTCACTACTGCCCTCTATAAAACATCATAATTATTATAAATTACAATTATATTTTGACAACAATTGATTATGTAGGAGTAGTTATTATACCAAGGAGTAGCAATAAAGTACAAATGTCCCAACAAGCAAATATAGGTTCAATAGTAATTACGCAGTCGACGGGGCGCATGCGCAGGCGCAAGAGGCGCAGGCAGAGCACAGGCGCATCTGAGCTCTATTAAAAGGAACCGCATCTTTACTAATGCTGTTCTTATTTCCTTATCGATATATAAGAATTTAAATTATTTAAATCGGATTAACCGCGTATAATTTGTGATTTAAAAATACATTTTAACAATGTGGTTAAAATATTTTTATGTGAATAAGATACTGACATATTGAAATGAAATTAAGATTTATATTTTCTTACTACTTTGATGCATTATTACATTATCAAACAATATACTGATAAAAATCAGGCTCCGGCTTCCTTAAAAATTAAAAAAAAAACATAAACGCAAATTGCACACTAATATATGTACGTATATTGAACAGACAAGATTTCACGAGATTTAAACTCCCGATCTCTATCTACCTACGTACCTTTCAATTTGATATATATATTTTAAATATTTGTAAATTATACGAATATGATCGATAAAAAACCTCATGCCTAGCACGAGGTAGCGGAATTGATTGGATTTAGTTTAATAACAATAAAACAGGGCCCGCTATGGAAATTGTTAATAGGTACTTTCTTATTCTATAGAAGACTAGTCTTCATACGTAACTTTGTTCGAACGGGCTTTATGACGTAAAACGGAAAACTCCTTTTGTCCTGTGTTCATAGGAATTTTGGGAAATATTTTCTTAGTGCTCCCCTACCCTGCCTATCCACGTGCTTAGCTTAAAGTTTTTAGATCCAGTAGTTTCGTTTGTACTTTTTCATTTAGTAACAGGACAATTTAACATAGTTTGTAGGTTATGCTAATACATGTCGTGGTGGTGTTCTAGTTCTTGCATACTAAAATCTGCATAATGTATACAAAGTATAATTAAAAGTTCTTATTGAGTATAGGCCTATTTTTTGCTTTTTAAATCCATACTATATTATAAATTCGAAATGTTTAAAAATTCGTGGTTATTAGCAAACATTATTTTTTAAATGAAAATACAATATTTTTCCATAAATTAACATAACAATAGTTAGATGCATATTCAGAAAGCAAACAAAATATGACAATAGACAATTATATTTAAAGTATGTATTATTTTTATTTAGCTTACTAATAAATTTATGCTTGTGATTTCCATATGCCATTTAAGCAGAGGGAAGCTAAACTTAAGACACTCCACTCTCCGCTATTAAGTTTCATATAAAAAAAAACTTACAATAGGTGCATTCTTTATAAGCTTTAACTTATTTCATAAGAAATGCACCGACTGATAACTGTATTTTTTTCTCAGCTTCACAATGTCTCCCATATGTGGCAAGGTAGCCAGTGGGAACCTAGTGTTAAGACACTCCGCTCCCTACTTTCCATTGCGTGGTGACTGGCGGAACTCAACACCGCACTTTGCTTCAGCAATAAATATTATACTTCCTCCGGTGGCAATCGAACCTCCAATCAGTTTTGTACTGACCGACCCCAGGGCCAGCGTGTGGCCTCTACTGTACATAACATTTTAATGCACTTTAGTGCATGTATCGACAGATGCAGGTACCTAGTGGTATTTGTAAGTGTATTTATAGGAAACCATTTCAAATACTGTAACAATATTTGGAGAAAGGCACATAATGATAGGTAGCGGTGTAATAGGCACTGTGCTCTTACTTCCGAGCTCCTCAACAATGAGTGAGGGTAATGGTTGCAATCACGATCGCGCCCGCTATTAGAATTATTATTTGATTGGTTAATCATACTTCGGTATTGAAGTCTGGAGTGCTCTATCATTTTGTTGAGCGTTTGTTTTAAATAAAATAATCTGAAGGAACCTAGTTTTTTACAAGGAAGTACATGTATAGAGGTCGGACGTATTGTTTGATCTTTTGTTTGGAAATTTAGTCGTAATTAAATAATGTTATTTGTAACGATATGTAAAGTGAATTAGATAAAGCTCCCAAAAGCAGTTTTTTCTGAGATGTCATATACTTTACAGTAGATTTAGTTTTACGCTGTAAAAAAAATGTTATGTTAATACACTCAGTTCTCCTTGCGCCGGCGAGTTTAAAGATAGAGAAGATTCTGGCTGGCCTAGAATGCAATGGATGGTCTAAATAAATTTGGATTCTTTTTGTATTTCAATGGCTTTGTGGATCATTCTAGGGTTATATGTGTTCTCCTTAGCGAGCCTATGGTAGGATTTTATCCGCTGTGTGCGTACACAGCTAACTTGGAACAATCTAGATTAATTACGTTTTTACATTTTGAAAGTGTTATTCCACACTTAGGAAAGAAAAATACTTATTAAGAAAACGCATAAAAATTTGAAATCCCGCTACTTTTATACGTTTTTTTAATAAGTAGTAAGTTCGATTTCGCTGATTCACTGAAAATAAATATTACTTTTCACTGGTCTTGAAAATCCTTTTTTAGTCCTACACTCTAAAAAACTACACGCCAAATTTTAGCATTCAACGGCGCGTAGTTTCATCCGGTTTTGTGCAAAATGTAGATTCAAAATTATAACAGAAATATTATACTATTTTATAGGGTGGTCCTTATTCATGTCACCATGGTGTCAGCGCATTTATCCAATAGCATACCATATCATCGAAGACGAGATAAAAACCGACCATTTAAGCTTAATAACACGTACATTTAGAAAAAACAATATTGCAAGTTTCTAATGAGAGCTGCCAATTATAACTTATAATTTAAGTATTTTAATGAACGTTAATAATATTTGATTTTAAAATATGTTCGTTTGTGTCGCAAGTTTCTGCTGCCACGGTAAATATTAGTTCTGTAACTAACTATTGACTAATGATCGCGTTCTCTTATGTAATATTAAAAAAATATAAATAATGAATATAAAGCACGTATCTGGCTGTGAGATTTTTATCAAACTGTTCTATATTTTTAACTCATATTATATAATAAAAAACTCGTATAATAAAAATCTCCAATCGTTACTTACGATTAAAAAACGATTAATCGTAAGTATCGATTATTTTTTATATTAATTTATTTATACCGTGGTAAAAGTTATATTTTAATCCAGTCCAAGTAGCATCATATAAACGGAAATAACAAATAAACTTCTGTAAAAAAATCATTTTTTTATAGAGTTGTTTTTAGTAGTTTCCTAAAAATGCCAGGATGGCAGAGCACACTTACCTAGCATTGCAAAACTCCGTCCTTCGTTTTGCTTTCTTAATATTACCAAAGCGCGCTATTTAAAAATATGTCAAATATATACGAGTTGGTCACGATGCTTAATCGAATCTTAAGCCATATTCCATTTGGGCCCGTATTTCTAAGCCGCTCTCATGTCTGAGAATGATCTTGAGAGGTCGTTTTCATTCATAACTTACATATCCCTTGATATGTATATATCAAAGGATATGTAAGTTATGGTATACTACAATACCTCCTAATTTTCAAGTATAAAAAATCTCGAATGTGCGAATGTAATATACGTGTACTTGTCCCGGCTGCGTTTTCCCGGTGTTCGTGTGACACATTGAAAATATTGATAGCCTCATTACGTTGTACTTGACTTTCCCGTGAGACCGAAATGTGCCTTCACGAACTTAACATTTTACAACCCTAACTTGTTTTACTCACTATTATTGTGTTAAATTTCAATACCTTTTCCCGCATAAAACAGGGTATCCAGGTAGAAAATAGTGTTAAGGCACTGTTTCTCACTATCAGCCAAATTTTCGGGACTTTGTGTTGAGTGGTGGAACACAACGCCGCCTCATTTGTCTGTCGAGTGGGTACAAGCCATTGGGTTTACATTTTTGTACTGTCTCACTGTGGTACAACGGCGCAGGATAGTAGAATGTGTATGTACGTCATTGTATACACAACGACGTAGCGAACCGATTCCAACTAAAGTTAATAATTTCTTTGAAATAAGGAAAATTATAAAAAAAACTGGAAATAATAATTTTAGTTATTTCAAATTAAGGAGGAAATAACTATTTTTTCCATATTCTTATATCTAATCACGCTGTATCCCGCACCCACCAGAGTAGGCAGAGGGAACCTAGTGTTAGGTCACTCCGTTATTCTTCCGGTATTCTTATATCTAATTTGCTATTTATACATTTTCTATTTTCACAGCACAACGTGTGACAGAAAATGAGATGATTTTAGTTTTAATTCCTAGTCCATGAATGATTTTCATTTCCTCGCTCAGACGCCTACATAAAGGAACGCTTTGTTGAATTCGGCATCTGAACACGGAATTTCTCGAAATACGGTAGGGAACGGAGTGTCTAAACACCAGGATCTCTCTGCCTACTTTAGTAAATGCGGGGTACATGAAGCATGAAGCTATACAAAATAAAAAATATATATATTATTTATTTTGTATATATTCCAAGCTTAGGCTGTCATAACGCTGCCTGCATCTACCTCCCATATCCAAATATTACAAGATTGCGTAACACGCTGGCTATTTGGCTAACTAAACTAAAATGCAAACGTTTCAGAATGTCACTGTATCGGTGGTCTAAGTTCAACATGTGGGGGAAACTCGCAAGATATTCGCAGGGGGTCCAAGTACTGTAATTCTCGGTATCAAGACGGGTGGCCGAATGATCTTTCCTAGAGATTTTTTTGATGTTAATGGAACCGAAAGTCTTTATTAAATCATGTATGTATAAACAATAGATTAAACAGGTTGTATCGTTGCGCCACGACGGCCTCGTGAGTGTAAATGCGATGGTTGTAGATTGTATTCCAATTTGGGGGAAGGGATTACTTCCATTTATTCAGTGTGCTTGCAAGATAAATTGCGGCGTTAAACTCCGCAACTGAACACATAATGCCCATTGTGAAGTCACTCCGTTTCCCACATACCGCCCAGTTTTCGATACGAGTGGCACAACTCAACGTTTTTTCTTAAATGTCTTTGTTATTATAGATTAAAAAAATAAACATTAGAAAATAAAAATTAAAGTGAATTCAGAATCGTTAATTAAATATATTTGGACAATTAACATACAAGTAGTTGTAGTAAAACGCATATTAATATAGTTTTTATTAGCTCTCGGTAGGTGGCGGTCGGAGGCGATCGGAGCCGGCGGGCAAAAAGCTGCAGCAAGCTGAAGAACTAAGGACATGTCGGTTTCCAGAAGGTGCGGGTTCGAGTCCCGCTGCGTTAAAATTTTTGTACGTTTTTCTAAATAAGTATTTTTCTTTTCTAAGTGTGGATAAACACTTTAAAAATGTTAAAAACTGAAGAACTGTAGAGAAGAGTGCGGGTTCGTTCGTTCGGAGGGTTTGATTCGCACTTGGGAAAATATTTATATTTTCATTCTTCAAATGAAAATATAAATAAAAATATTACATATATATGGGTATAACACAATACCGCAAAAATTCAGTGTAGTCATTCAGTTAAGTGGAGACCTGAAGAGTGCTAATGGAAACGGAGTGTCTTAACATTAAGTTTCTTCTGCTTATCCTGCTATGTGCAGAATCTAACGTAAAGCTAACAAAATAACTAAAAACAACAGAATTGGGAGAAAATCGTAAAATAAGGTGGTCTCTACCTTCCCTCTATAGAATGCTAAAAAAACTGGCTAAAGCATAGCTATCGATGTAGCTTCAGATCTGCCAAATATATTTCAGAGGATGCTTAGCCTTAACGGCTCAATTCAACATCACAGGCATTCGCTACACACGTTCCGAATACAAATTCTAGTTATATATAAAATTATTAGACACAAAATATGTTAATACCTGTTTTTACACCGTACACGATACATACTAAACAATAATTGCGCTTCATACATACGTTCATTACAATTTTAAACGAACAAGAACCAATCGAAAGACGGGAATAATATGATTAAATACATTTTTTTAGCCATTACTCGCTAATTCATTTATAATTCCACAATAAAACTGAGGATGTACTGCCGATATCTAATAATATTATGAGAGAATGCTGTTTTTAATGAGATGGCCTTATTAAGATGCGACATTGACTGAAAACTTATTATACTTTTAAAGATGGAACAGTACTTCGGTCTAAACTACCAGAATTATGTAGCCTAGGCCCATATTGGTAGATTAAATATATTTATATAGAAAAATACAATAAATATATATCTGTATGCTTTTTATTAAAAAATAATACCCTGATCATGAAAAAAATACTTAAAGGAACATTTGTATGTAACTTAGAAGTCATCAGTCATACTGACGTATGATGAAAGTACTATCGTGGAAATCAGTATTGGTCGTATGTCGATTACAAGCTTATTAAGTTTTAGCTTCAGATTGTATGTGATATGACGCATTTTATATGTGCAAACTAAATCTGACTTATATCAAATTTTGATTGCTTTTTTTTTTTTTTTTGATTTTATTTATAAACCTAACCGGATGCACAGGCGTCACGCACAGTGTTTAACACAGCAACGATTACCGTGATGTGAAATAGCCTATAGCCCGATTTATTTAGTACTGACAAAACATATTTTTATTTAATTCGAATCTAAAGTACTTACTTTCTGAGATTAGAGTAGGTTACCAACCAAGTTTAGCTTTATAATCAAAATGTAGTTTGTTTTAACTTCACACTATATCCTGCAAATAACGAAGTAGACAGAGTGACTTCTGGAGGTGTTATGTGTTGAATGGTGGAACTCAACGCCGTGCCATTACCAGGGCGAAGAAATAAAAATGAAACGTCGTTGTCGTTCACAGTTAGACGCTTCTGCTCCTGCGTCAAGACCGCATCAATAAGTATAGATATAAATTATTAAACAAAATCAAATGAAATTATCTCGTTTAGTTCTCTTAAATAAGGATCGAGTTTTTTTTTCAATAGACGACTAACACTAAAAAAAAAATCAGCTTCACGCTGTATCCCGCACACAGCAGGGTAGCCAGAGGAAACCTAGTGTTATGACACTCCGTTACTCACTTTCTGCCGAATTCTGGAGGTACTGCGACTGTTGAGTGGCAGAACTCAACGCCGCGCTTAACCCCGACACTAGAGCGAAGAAATGGAAATATAAATTTAAGTAAATATTTCATCTCTTCGAGTGGGGATCGAACCCACAACCAATCGGTATTGCAGTGGCACTTCGTGCCGCTGCCGCACGACTGACACTGACATTCAAAATGTGTACTTGCAATTAAAATATTTCTCTAATATAATACAGTATAGATAAACTAAGATAACATTATGTATCTACCTATATCTATAAACTCGCTAAATTATTCCCCATCTTGGAGACAACAAAATAATTTGAGCACATATATAAAAACTGGTTCCATTTCGAGGACAACAGCACAACGTCGAGCTCGTCAACTTTTGAATGACTCCATTCATTATTTCATTCACCGACCGCTGCTACACCTGTTGTTGCGACAAATTTCGACTAATGATCTATTTTATTGTTTTTTTTTTATATATTATATATATCGTTTATAAAATAATAATTAATAAAAATGTTGCTTTAATTTCTTATATCAAAATACTGTAGTAATTAATTGTTACCACTTGTGTACCACTTTAAAAGTATAAACTTGTAACTAACTAATAATCCCAACGAACAGGTTCATTATTTATTTTATGTTTTTTTTTCAACTTCACGTGGTATCCCGCATGTAGCAGTATAGATGGAGGGAGCGTTAAGACACTTTCCGCCGAATTCTGAGGGAATTGCGTGCTTAGTGGAGGAAGTCAACCCCACGTTTTGCATCTATACCAGAACGAAGAAAATGAAAATATTAAGTATTTCATTTTGGCGAGTGGGAATCGCACTCATAGCCGTCGTGTTTACAGTCACACGTTTGTTATGCTGCGCCACATATGGCCTCTATTTTATGATATAACACATTTTTAGTGCACTAAATCTAACCGCAAGTACAGTGTTCATCCAAATGAATAATGTGAGATTTTTTCTTTCCAAGATTTTTTCTTTCCAACCAGAAGTTTTTAAGATTAGCGCGTTTAACCAAACTAGGAGTTAGTTACACTTGATAAAAATGTAAGCCTTTGAAATCATTTTTGTTAACGTCTGAGGAATAAAAGACACTGTTGTGGCGGTTCGCGCAGTCTGTGTCTGAAAAATATAAATGTTTAAATGTTTTTTTTTCTGACAGTTCAACTTAATTGCTAACTTATAACTTCGAGTGGAAAATATAGAACGAAGTTTATAACTTTAAATTCCGTCTTATCCTACGGTATGGATAGACATAGCAAGAGACATATTAAAGCTAGTCGAGTTAAATGTTAACATTTATTTCTGGTCCACAAAAGAAACAAAGAAAGATACAATATCGGCACTTTTTTCTCGTTTCCTATATTTTAACAAGCTTATTATTTATTCATTCTGAAGGAGCCCTTTGAATTATAAAAACATGAGCACAACTACGTTGCGTGTTTGTTTATTAGCATGCCACAACCGTAATTACAGCCGGTCACTGATGCGTCCTGCCGGCACGGTGGCCCTGTTTTTATATGAAATTAACTAATTTGAGCCTAATTTCCTGTAATATTTAATTTAAATGTGCAAAAATTTGCAAAGGCATACTTTGTGGTAATGAATCAGCGATAAGTGCGCAGGTTGCATATTTTTTTTAAATATATTGACGTAAATATATAATATAATAAGGAAGTTTCCTTATTGCTCCTTATATTTTATTATATAATCATACCTTTGTTCACGTTGCTAAAACGGTTATGAAATATAACTAACCTTCAAATGAGATGGGTGTTGGTTCAAACCTCACTCGTTAAGTAAATTGTTTAAAAATATTTAGTCGTAGCCCACTGTGACAATATATGGCCGCGGTCATGGGTTAGAGACAAAGCTGTTTTTTTGTGGAGAAGACTAGACAAGACCAGCCTATAGAGCTGAGGATAAGTGATCGTCTACGGCCGCGCGTAACACCAGAGAGAAGTACAATTCCGCCACACAATACGCAGTAACTCGAATTCAAATGAGTAATGACAGCGGTCTCTTGACTGGTTTCTCTCTGCCTAGTGTCAAAATATGCAGGAAAAGTGTGAAGCTGTAAATAAATGTTATCCCCAATCTTGTGATGTGACGAGACGTAATGTGACGTAGAGTTACTATTTATTATCTTACCAATACAGTTATTTAATTAAAGGATATACACACATACACATTGTCTTTAAATATATTTAAATATAATATTGCCAAGAACTTTGATGATAACATATTATATAAAAAGACAATAGATATACTACAGAAATAGCTTTACCCGATATAAAAAATGGTTTTTACGCAATATTTTTCAAAAGGAATGTAAAAGCCTTGCTGGTTCGAAAATATACAATACCATCTTATGTACATAAGTATATGTATTTACGTTTGTGAGCTGTTAATATGCTTAGGCTTCTTCGACTGTAAGAAAATTTACAAGTCTATCTATAACTCTATTTTTAGCAAAGGTATGTATCGACTAGCTGTTATATTGATGTTAATGGTTTTTTCCCAAAACAAGTTCGTATTCATTTATTTTTGTTGTTGTACGTATTTTATTTGAGAATGTCAAGTTATTTTTCTAATAAACGGAAGCTGAAAAACAAAATGGTGTTCAGTTCAGTTCAATTTTCGCTTAAACAGTGGCGTAGCGCAACTCGATGGGCTGTAGGTTCAATTCCCACCCGAGGAAATAAAATATTTAACATTTTCAATTTTCATTTCTTCGTTCTGGTGCTAAAGCAAAGCGCGACGTTGAGTTCTACCGCTCAACACGCGAGTGTCTAAAACTAGATTCTGTCTGTCTAACCTGCTATGAGCGTGATACAGCGTGACGCTCTAAAAAAGACATTAATGATGCTCGCACGATGGCTGCACCAGGTTATTTAATGAGTCATGAGGTACACCCATATGCCCCCCGCATTACTATCAATTGAAAAATTTTAAAGTTTGTAAATAAACGTTGTTTTATTCATAATAATAAATCGACTATATTACTTGAAAATGTAAAATATTGTTGAAGTGTTAAGCTTTTTTTGTTTATTCATCTTATCAATCCGTGGCTCTGAATGTTTAACGGTTTTTATTTGTCAATCAAAATTGTCCAACATGCTAAACAGGTTTTACTAAGGTGACCTTTTGTTATTCTTATTGTTTAGCTGGAATGTCACGGATGTTCATCAGATGTTCCAGATTTTTAATTTTTATATGTCATCATGATCAAAAACTCCTGTTATGGCGACATTTAATTATTTTTTATAGGTTAACTCGACCACTTCGGTTCTACATCAGATGTGAAAGTCTTCAAAATCGAATACAGTTTAAAGCCTGCAGACAGATAGCTGTCACACATTGTCTGGTGACAATGTAAGATCCCAAAATACTATTTCCGAGTTGTGTGAGAATGTAATACATATCCAAACACAAAACGGATGAATTGGTTAAAATCATAGATTCGTGTTCCGTTACTATCTTTATATAACCCTCAATTTTTTCGTAAAAATATTAGATATATAAACATACTTTTTACTGCTTTTTACTTTATAGTATGAGATATTTTATGCGTGGCGTGCTTGGCTTTGACTGATTCTCCGTTGCAATAATTTGTGGTTATTAATCTATTTAAAAAAAAATCAATAATCTGATGAGATAGAGCACGGCGTTAGGTTCGTCCACCTTATATGTAATGTCGAAATAACTGAATATCTCGACACTAGGTTCTCACAGTCTTTCCCAATAAAAAATATAATATAACCTTTATTAGTTTAATTCAGATCTTTGCTTATGTCTTGTCATTTTTTTATTGTAAAGAGTAACTTTTTACCAACACACGCGCGCCAAAGTGTCTAGCTAAGTTAAAAATCTGGAAACTCCTGTGTATTTTACATGAACCATTTCAAGCTATTTTGAGCAATTCATAACTTTTAAACTAATTAGACTACAGCTAGAATTGATATTTTAGCGTTTAAGAACCGATATTTTTGTGATTGACTCTTCTAGGTGACCCAGAAACTCGACTCTTGGTACTAAGATAGATTTTATACAAAGGAATAAGTCTGAACAATGATAATTACTATTATTATTGTTTCTCTTTCATAATTCTCGGATTCAAACCCTGTCCTTTTAAAGGCTTGTGTGGAGACACTGGTCCAACACGTAGAGGCCCTTAGAGAATATACAAAGATTTAGCTGTGACGCATCATCCGGGATCCATCCATTATTATTATTATTATCAAAAAATTAAAAAAAAAGTGACAACTAGATCAAAAAATGTAGTAGAGTAATATAAATAATAGCAATATTTTTTTATAAAAAGAATGAATGGGAATTCCCATTCTTTGGTGGGTGTCAAGTCAAGTACGTTGACTTAACATTTAACTTGGCTCTTATCACATTTACTTTTTTTGATGGAATCTATTTATTTATTATTAAATATCAACAATTGCAAAATATATGTTAAGAATAGCTCGTAAAAAACTATTTCATTACACTGAAACGGTCTAAAAGGTATTGTTAAAAAAATTAAATTAAATTAGATTCTTGCAAATCCCCAAAACTGTAGTGGCAGTTCACCTCTTAATCTAAAAGCACCACTTAATCTAGTGTTAAGACACTCCGTTCCCCACGTTCTGCCGAATTTTGGAGGCATTGCGTGTTGAGTG
>DVQM01000976.1:0-13679 GCA_018231645.1 Heliconius ricini
ACTGAAGGTATAACAAAATAGGTTGATGTGAATCTAAATTATAATGCTATTTTCTTATCTTCGAGTCTACCCCAATGTGAGATTACGACAATTTTTTTAAGACAATTTGGTCTCAATGAAATTAAATAGATATTTCATTATTTTTTCTTGAATTCTTGAGATTTTTGGAAATGCATGTTATAGTTATTACATTTTTTTACTTAGTTCTTATACTTAGTGGTATAATTGTAAACATTTTGCTGTTAAAATTAGTTATTTGTGGACACCTTGCCAATCTTATTTATTGTGTGCTAACCGAAAAGTGATCTTTTTCAACTTTGTTGTTACATATAGCAATTATTTAAAAGTAAATAAAAAAAATAATAAAATGATGAATATTTAAAGAATCAGTCGAAAAAGCCAAAAACAAACTTCTGTAGAATAAATATGCTGACAGATAAAGTTGTGTTTTTTGGAAGTCTTTGTTTTTTTATTGAACCTGAAATGTTGGATTTTTAACAAAATTAGACAATATTAACAATATTTGCAACATTGTGGATAATATTTTATATGCACGAATTTGTTAATTTCTCATATTATTTTAATTATAATATTCTAAGAAAATGAAGCCAGTCGTGGCGTAAGGGTACAAAGTGTCACTGCAAAATCGACTGGTTGTGGATTCGATCTCTACTTGAGGAAATGGTATATTTATTTATATTTTGATTTCTTCGCTCTAGTGTCGAGGCAAAGCGCGGCGGATTTACGCAATCCATCCAGAATCCAGAATTTGACAGCGGAGAACGGAAGAGTATTAATGGTAACTGATTGCCTCAACACTACATGTTCCAACTGCCGAGCGTATTACAACTGGAATATAGCATGAAGCTAAAAAAATATTAGACTCAAAAATACTAAATTTGAAACAGATTATTAAACATGGTGTATTCATAGATTAAAAGTGGTTTATACCATAGACTGCTTTATCTAGATAAAGTAGGTATCCCGCGGGAAAGCTGATAAAAGTTTAATGAAAATCCTATTACTATGCGAAAAGTATAAAAGGATAATTATTAATAATGGTTTATAAAAGAAATATTTTTTTTATAATTATAGATTTTAGTCTCACCAATTAGAAAGTATTAAAAGTATCTTATGAATGGAAAAATATACATATGACTGTAAACGCGACTGCGTTAGCTTTTTTCTGAAACAGCAGATAGCTGTAGTGAAAATCTAAAAAAAACAACAACCGGAAGAGTTAATATTTTTTCTCTATTCTTTCCTATCTTTTCCCACTTTATTAACATCCTGTATCCAGTAACTCTGTACTGTATAAATTTTCTATCAAAACGCCTTTATATTCGAAACCACTCGTAACTTACGCCGAAACACTCGCTCGAGATTAGAAAGATACAGTACCGGCACTTTATATTTTTTTGTCGAGGAAATTTGCAGCTCGGAATACCGATATAGTACTCTTGTCTCCATTTTTCGTCCGAATAAACGAGGGGTAACTTTTTACATTTAAAATGCATATGCTGGAAGTCGAATACCTACTGAATTTTAGAAGCGTGTTTCCTTTGTTCGTTGCAATTTTTGTATAATATGGCTACTTTATTGTGTGGTATTATTACTTTTTTTATTATTGAATTAGAATGCATGGAGATATTTAGTCTTGAAAGCTGTATAGATTTAAGATTCAGTTTGATTTTAATTTCGATCCATACTCATGAATATGCTTACCATTTAACTAATTGTTCAGGTCCCATAAACTAACGCATGAAGTTGGGTTCCGCTACTCAAAATGCAGTTTCTTGAAGTTAAACGGAAATAAGAATGTTTTCTCATTTGTAAATGTATTTTAATACTAGGTTCTGCCAGTATAAAGCGATTAGTATTATACTATATTAATATGAACGCTGTATAACACTTTAAAATATATGAAATACTACCTTGTAAGTGCCAAGATGCTGTACAACGCATGGTAGGCTGGCGTCACGACCTAGCGCTACCGTCACGTTGGGTATGGGTTCCGCAAACCTCGGCTCCTCTGTTAGTACTGTAACAATGAAAATAATTGAATATATAAGAGACAATGGAATATTTTTTTTTATTAATTCACTATAATACATTCTTAATTGAGGCCGTCGTGACGTAGGGGTAGGGGCAGGGACGCAGACTTAAAGCGCGACAGGTTATGGGTTCGATTTCCACTTTAGATCTATTTAATATGTTCACTTCTTCGTTCTTGTACCGATGTAAAGCGCGGCGTTGAGTTTCACCACACAAAAGGTAATGCCTCCAGTATTCGGCGGACAGTGGAAAACGAAAATGTGTTGATGAGAACGTTGTGTGTTAATACTAGATTTCCGGGTTCCCTCTGCCTACCCTGCTATTTGCAAGCCCAACCACAATGTCACAACGTCTATCGTTATTTTATAATTTTGTATTTCTAAATTATATACATTATTGTCCAGTGGTTGTAACTAATTTCAATATTTTCCTAAACACAATTACGAAGACGCACTGACGGGACATCTCAATAACAGGTAGTGTTAGGATACACTTTTCCCCACTTGTTTACTCGTAAGTTGTAAAACGCAATGCCGTTCTATTTCTTGTTACCTTGAGAATTTTTTTTCCTACGATAGAGAATCGAACCAACAATCATCGTGATAACAGTCTGATTTTTATTTTTACCCTTTAAATAGATAATTTGCTAGATTGACATTTTGCTTTCACTGTGTCCTAAAAATTTACAAAATTTATCTTGTATAAACATTCCCCTGAACGAGATTCAAATATACTAACATAAAAGGACACATTCGTATATTTAATACTAAATACATACAAAATTATCATACATCTATTCATGTTGATTACGGTACATATATAAAATGTACATTTTAATAGAAAAGAGCAATAGCACGAACGCATTGCAGTGAACTTAAAACTCAAAACACAATTTAGCTTCACCATTTTGCTTAATTTCCTTATTTTTTTCTATCAATGGTAAAAATTAGTTGTTGTTTATATATAATATTTTATGAGTTCTTTTATTTAATGATCAACTTTGTAAATTCAGCATTTGTTCCCCATTTAACCAAGTGATTTAACACCCTCCCTCTGCCTACCCTGCCGTATGAGGAATAAGTGGTAATTACAGTGGTGGTTACTGCCTACATGCTATCTGCAGCATTAATTTAGTAAAAATTAATGCTGCAGATAGCTATTTACTTTAGTAAAAATATCTGCATATGTATTAATATAACACATTTTAAAATTTTCTCACTATCCTCGCGATGGTCAAATTGTCATATTGTTTGAGGAAACGATAAAAAATATTTTTTTACCTGGTTTATAAGGAAAATATCTGGTATTGGGATTTTAAAGCAATTAGCCAAAATTCAACGTCAACAATAAAAAACGGAGAGTGACTTATCACTAGATGTTTATGTTAGCTTCACGCTATGATGTTTATGTTGTTAATTGAAAATAATGCTCTAAGATTGAATGCGAATAAGACAAGGTTCTGGTATTTGAAAGAAATGAAGAAAGCGTTGCATTGATGAGACGGTTAAACGTCAGCACAGTTGCACGTTTGGTCGTACACAATGCAGTGTAGGTACGAACGCTGTTAAACAACAGCGAAACGTGGGTATTGTGATGCAAGAATGACACAAAAAATTTGTGATGGAAAAGTGAACAGTAAGAGAGTTAAAGGGAGACATCGGTTGACCTTCAAAAACACGATATCAGAAATATACTGGAGGAAGGTCACTTAAAAGCATGAGAATTCCCTAGAGGGCATGTATGAAGAGGTTAATGACAGTGAACGAGGCGAAAGAGATATGTAGAGACTGTAGCGTTTGGCGCTCCGTTTTTTCTAATTGAATAAAAAGTCTCTGAGGATATGATAGGGATTTCATCCACAAACATCTCGTTTACACTAGCACCACTGCGCTATAACAGCTTCAAACTTAATTTGAAAATGTAATATTA
This sequence comes from Heliconius ricini, assembly GCA_018231645.1. Taxonomy (NCBI): domain Eukaryota; kingdom Metazoa; phylum Arthropoda; class Insecta; order Lepidoptera; family Nymphalidae; genus Heliconius; species Heliconius ricini. Next base: position 3,985 of record DVQM01000976.1, read on the forward strand.
CAACGTTTTTCCCAACAATAAATCCAAGTTGACAGGCGAGACATTCTTCATTAAGTTCGGATAGGCCGATAATAAGCGCTTTGTAAGAGATAGGTACCCACTGTTAATGATCGCAGTTTTCCGTACGGAAATTAAACAATGAAAAATTAAGTGCCCGCCTCTCCTAATCCCGGATAAATCTCAACTTTGATTACGTTAATCTTAATAACTTTGTTAAAACAGATAGGTACTTAATTATGCATGTTCTTGTAGAAGTTGATTCATTGTATTCCCTATAGATTTTCCAGCTAATAAAGCTAGTTCATAATATAGTATACTGTCTGAAAAAAGAGTACTTAACTATTTTCTATATTTTTAGGTATATCGATCACTAAAGTTCACAAAAAAAATTTATTTCTTTTGCTACTATCTTATCAAGTAGGTAAAGATACCTAGGGCAGCACACTGTTCCTCACACATTTTTTACGAGGCATTGTATGTTGAATATTGTAGAGTAGAACTCAAGAATCAAACATCACAAAAGCTTACAATTAGGTATTATAATATCTAAAGTAAATACTTCTTAAGCCGCGATGAGCATTTTTTACTAGGAGAAGAAGAAATCTTATGGCATCGCATCACCGTGCTAATTTTAATTGTATTTAATCAGTTAAGCTGTTTTTGAGATTAGTATATAAAAACGCATAGACAAACAGACAGATATTTTAAAAATCTATCTTTTGGATTCTGTTACATTAATAAAGGTGCCCAATATTTTTTCTTCTCATTTATCTTCCATATACAGACACCGATACGTTATGATTTTATTATAAGTATAGGTTCTAAGTTATAAGTTTTCGCTTGTACCACCAGTCCCTGGGATTGCCATTTTTAATATTTTTCTCCGTGCACATGTGTACTGTATGTACTATATGCTAGAGGTAATCGGAAGAGTTCTACAAATTTGTTACCATTAAAACACTTCCATTTACCACTTTCCGCTGAATTCTAAAAGCATTGCGTATTGAGTGGCGGAAGTCAACGCCACACTTTCATTTGTTACCATATATGTATTATATCAGATATATTGAAGGAAGATAAAAAAAATATGTTTAATTTTTGTGTAATTTCTGCAGGTGGGAATTAAACCTACGACCTCTTGCGTTAACATCACGTTTGTGCTCCTCGATTGGTTTCAGATATAGCAAGATAAGCAGCAAAACCTAGTGTTTATACCTAAGCCAAGTATTTCATAAAATTACAAACATAAAATTTGCGCACAAAATAAGCTATTTAAGTGTAGCTTTTGAACTTTTATTAACATGCTGTAGTTATCAAATTTAATTGGCGCACCGCAGCTAACACGTTTCAGTTTAGTTTGATAAAATTTCACATACAAAAGTTCTAAACAAAGCATTCTTGTCCACATTGAGGTATCGATGTGGAGCGGAATGCTTTTTGCTCGTGATGAAATAGCAATATTACGTTATATTAAAACGATAAATTTTATAGACAAATATTGTATGTTATAACTTCACACACCGCATAGCAGAGCAAACTGGGGGGGATCCTGGTAACAAGACACTCCGTTCTCATTAAGACACTTTGATTCCCCGCTCTCCGCTGAATTTTTGAGGCATTGCCTGTTGATTTGCAGAGCTCAAAGCCACGCTTTGCAAATCGAACTCTCAAGCCGCACGTTTATACTTGTTGCTCCCGCGTCACACCTGGCCTCAAATAAAAATAACAGTTAGCATACGTGATTAAATACGACGATAGGTGTCGGTTCAAGACACGTTTACATTAATAATCTATATACTTATACAAAAAACATAACATAACTGTGTATCTAAAAATTGTGATTTAAAATTAAATATCTTTTTAAAAACAAGCTTCTATTCAAGAGGTCATATAGTTCAAAACTAATATCGAAATAGCTTTATGGAACGGTTGTGCTGATTACATTATTTATAAAGATGTACAATATCTTACAAATACACAAGATACAAGACTGATCTAAATTCTGCGTATGATTTTAGAAACACGATAAATTACTGAAAATAAATATCTAATATTATACGTAGTATTTCATTATATGAAAAATAATTACAATAACTTGTGTCGCAAGAATTTTATTTAATTTTAATTTATTCATTAAGCTTCTGCAATTTATTATTATTTATTAGTTCAACTGACTATTTCATTCAAAGCATGTTTTTAAAATAGCTTTTAAATTAATATTTCATCTTTTACTTTTTAGATTTTTCTAAATTTTCTCTTTTTTATTAATGCATTATTATTGCAAGATATTCTTCCAGACACAGTTTAATTGAAGTACTTGCCAAGAGAAATCAAGCGAGCCCAAGAGCGACTTGACTATCTTTCTTAGTTAAAGAGTCCTTTTCCTTCTCCTGATACCATCTCCGGTCTCTATATATATCTTTTTAATGATATTTATAAAATAATTTCATTTTATATCCATATTAGAAGAGTAGTCGACTATTTTGGATTGTGTGTAATTTTATTGTCATTAGAACTGAAGTCGTAATCCAAATTTCAGCTCAATCAGACACTTTGAAGTGGTACAAATAAACTTGCAATATCACGTACGCTAATTAACACAGCAAGCTAATTAAAATCTTGTAAATACGTCAAAAACTTGAATATTATATAAGTTTATATACTGAACAACATTCAAAATAAAATTTACTTGACGATTTCATTGATAATTCATTTATCTTAATCGTCTCAGCGTTGAGTTCCGCCACGCAATGTTGCAAAGCTTGGGCGCAAAATGGGGAACAGGGTGTCTTAACACCAGGTTTTCCTTACGTACTCTGCTATAATGATGAATGCAGCTGAAGCTAAATCATTTGTGACAAATTATTTATTATAGAGTGTAAAGCTAACAACATATCTATTTATGTTAACGTTATTATTACTCGCGCGTAATAGCTAGACAGTCAGTCAGACTAATATAATAGCTAGACATACATAAATTCGAAGCAGAATCATATCACAAAATTAATAACATACTAGCGATAATAGAGAACGTGAAGAAATATTAAATTTTCTTGAATACGCTAAAGTCTCGAACAAACAGAAGTTTACAAGAAATAGAGAAAGCTACGAAGTTATCAACTAAGCTGAACTACAGTCAAATTGATTGACACCACATCTAACACAGATGTATCAAAGACATGATACGAAGCAAGATTTAATTACCGAAGTTGGTACCCTTTAAATATTGTCTTCATCAAGATCTCGCCCTTTGAGTTTGAGACGTTTTATTTGAAAAGTTTCAATGTAATTTGGAAAAGTTAGTTAGCCCATTAACAGTTACATTTATGATCGTCGCCTCACGTCGGTGTGCGGTTGTCGGTCTCTAGATTATTGTTTGTCTCAGAATATTTCATTTTAAAGCTCAAAGTTTCAGTGTCTTCTTGAATGTGAGAGTCGAATTTAGTTTGTCTTAAATAAGTTTATTTCATTTAATTCTTTCAACATTCGAATTTTGATTACTATTAATTATTTTAATTACTATTTATACGAAATTTTCGTCAGAGAACAATGGGTTTAATTCCCACTCGAGGAAGTGAAATGTCATCTCCAACATTTATACTACGTACTACTACCCTCAACGTATATATTATAATATAATTGCAAAAATTTTGCAAAAAATAAGCAATTTTCTATGAACGGTGCATAAAATCGAATATGAAATAATAAAAAGAAATACTGGAATGAATCTCGATTAATGATGCTTATATAATACCTCATACCTTGACATATAATAGTAATGATCTGTATGAGGCTGATAGCAAAACTCCTGAACGGTCCGCGTTTTCCGCTCATAGTGACATCTGGTCTTCTCACTTACGCAGGTCCCATCGAATCATATCCTCATATGGGTTCATCTGTAACAATAAGAAATATATATTTTTTAATTTTCACATGTCTAAGGATGGTTAGAGAAAACTTGTTACTCTCTTATATTATTTATGATATTTTTTTACACTTTTTACCGCTTAGTGGGGTGGAGGCAACCTGGTTTAAATATTATGATTGATTTTCCGAATTTGAACACATTATCGTATTGTAAGAAGCATACGCACTCCCCGGACTCGGAGGGCATGTATGAAGAGATGATCACAGTGGACGAGGCGAAAGAGATATGCAAAGATCGTAGTGTTTATTTGGGATTTTATACTTTTGAAAACTCGACGTTTCGAACACTTTGCAATAAGGTCGTGCTCACTGGTAGACTGCTGATATTTTCTTATATTTTCATTTTAATTCAATTTTATTTTCATTTCTTCGCAGCACGAATTTTCAATATTTCTGAACTTTACTGCTACTCTTATAAGTAATAAAGCACTGAATAAATTTCCCATAACAGTTACTTCATATTAATAGTCCCCAAATTCTCTCGACTGTCCTTCCTAATATAATAATAATCGTTATTTAGATACAAGCACAAGATGCTACTAATGTTCTAATTTCGTAATTAGCTTCGGCAAATGAATTTATGGAGCTCTGTACCAGTCTGTCGGATTCCACTTCAAGGACTCGTATACTCGTATAGGAGCAGATATGAAGTGAGATATTTATTTACATACGGTGAATCATTTTTTTTTGATTTTGTAGGATTGATTGTATAGAGTTTGGTGCACAAACACTCAATTGCACAGTTGTTTGTACAAATATAACTGAGTAATAGAAAAAGCAAAATGGATTTAGGTTTACATGGTTAGTAACTTCGTGGTTCGTTCATTAATTTTGAACAAAGAAATTGACTGTATTTCAATACTAAAATCTGCCTACACAAACAAAAAGACGATTCCTTTACAACATCCATAGTAATAACAAAGTTGTTCCAGTTCGGCCCAGTTATGACACTAACAACTGAATACCAGGCAGAAGGCAGTCAATTTGCGGCACCGATTGGTCTTCGACCGCCAGAACTCAGTACAAAGACTTGTTAAGTAGCCTCAAACGATTCATCTGAACCCGCGACGGACGACGACACAAAGGCGTTTTAGATGGTACAAGTTGAGAAATATGAACAATAAATATGAGTTTTATGATTATTTATAGACATATAATATATTGTCTACTCTGCTGTGTGCGGGATACAGCGTGAAGCTGATTTTTTTTTTTATTTTATATAATATATTATGTGCGGCCGTTGTGGCGCAGGGGCATAAAAACGCGTGACTGTGCGTGCCAATGTTAACATTATGTTATAATTTTATATTTCCTCCTTTTTTTATAATCGTAAGGATTAGCCGTGTCTGTAACAAATTTAGAAAAAAATACTATTGTTTTCCTAATAAACGTAGAATAACTTTAATGTGTTGGGATCTGAACGCAATGCGCTTTCAGTTGCGTTTTTAATTTTCCAAACGCATTAAAATTAGTATATACTTGAGCCAATTTATTTATGTAATCATTAAGATGATGCATTCAAATCCGTTACATTAATTTTTTTTGTACGTTTCTACTAAACGTATTTCTTTTTCCTTAATTTACCTTAAATATTTCTGAATGCATATTAAACAAGAATTTTTTATAATACCCAAAATCACGTACACAAAATAGTGTATTGTACACTAAAACACACAGGTACAAATAGAGAAGGCTTAGTCTAAAAGCTTAATAAATAAAGCAAGCTTTTGAAACACGCTAGCTTCTATCACTCAGGGAAGAATACGTCCAAAGGCAACCACTCTCCGTGCCTTGAAACTTGATTTACCCCAAGATCAAATTCAATTGTGTCAAACGAGAAATTGACTAAAAATTCTACTGTAGCCACTGTGATATTACTTACCTTTTTATTTGACTTTACAACTGCTGGGGATGTGAATGTTTTTTAGATTAAGGTTTAATTTTCATAAATAATAAAGCATTTTTTAACTTAAATTTCTTTTTCGTATAATATAGTCGGCAAAGGGAGGGAACCTATTGTTAAAATAATGCGTTTAACATTTTGCGCGCAATTTTCGAGAAAAGGCGTGCTGAGAGACGTAACTCAACGGTACTTTTAGTCAATTTGCCGGGGGACATGATAATTATTCTAATATAATTCGATGACCGACCCATGGCCGTCGTATTTACATTCACACGCTATCCCACTAAGACGGCTTAAGTCTGATAGCAAATCTGTAATTTTTTGTTTAGAAATTTATATTCCGTTTTGATTTGGATCTGCTTTCTTTGAAAAGACCACAGCTTTAACAGAACACTTTTTTTACGCGTACAATTTAACACGTGAGCCCGAGTGTATCGAAAAAATCGTATAACTTTTTGACCCGCCTTCGCCGTGTGTTGCGATTTCAAGTATCTGCCTCATTTTACGCCCCCGCAATAACTTCTCTCCTAACAGCACTGCGAACGCACGTTCCAGAACTTTGGCACAAACCCGGTCCGTGAGACCGACGTCACGAAATTTGTATTTCACTTTAAAAATTTGTTAAATTAACAAAAGTACGTCATAAGAAAGTAGTAAAGTATATCATAACAATAATAATAATGGCCGAAATTTAAGATAAGTTTAAGATAAGATATAAAAAAAAATAAAATATAGAAATATTTTAGATTGTAATTAACTTAAAAAAATTACATGAACTACGATTGTGTAATAATAATAAACGAGTTGTGATTTACCTCATTTCTCTATTATTGGAATACATATATGTAAGATTAAAATGAAATTATCTATATGTTACCTGACTTGTTAGTTACAAGCGAATTCTTAATTAACACCAATGGCTGATTAAAAGCATGCATGTATGTGATAGAACCAGTGGCGTCGTGAGGGGAAGGGAGGGGAGGGCAACGGGGGAGGGGGGTGTCTTGCCCCGGGCGCTACTCATATAGGGGCGTCAAATGGTCCGAAAAACTTTTTAACTTTAATTTTATTTAAATATCGCATTGGACCTCAAATTAAATACACGTGAAAAAAAAATCTTATTGTAAATTTGCCTGAGCAAGAAATAAAAGGTTATAATATTTTATTTTATTTATCACATTTAAAAGTTTTATTTAAAATATGTAAAAATCGCGAAAATGAAAGATTTTATATGTTTATAGAGTACCAATTGACGCATATAATAATGCGCGTTGGCGTCGCCATAGCAAAGTGTATGCCACCACTACTACTACTAGCTTCACACTTTATCCCTAGCGGGGTAGTCAGAGAGCACGGGCGCCAAACGCTACGGTCTCTACATACCTCTTTCGCCTTGTTCACTGTCATCAACCCCTTTCTTCATGCCCTCCGGGGGTTCCTCATACTGTTTACGTGACCTTCCTCCAGTATCTTTGATACTATATTTTCGAAGGTCAACCGAGGCCTCCCCCTACCTCTCTTACCGCTCACTTTTCCATTATAAATCTTTTTTGCCATTCTCTCATCATTTATTCGTTCGACGTGCCCAAACCAGCTGAGCACGTTCTTCTTCATTCGAACCGTGACATCCTCGCTGATGAATGCCATTTTTTAGCCAAGAATCTTACCAGCGTGATTGCTATATAAAATTCTCAGGCAAACTAATGCCTTGAGTTCATTCAAATGACGATAATTTCTTTTTTTAATGAATCGATTTTAATGAAACCAATTTTAAATGTAAAGTTGAGTTAAAACAAAGCAAATGATGAAACGTTTAAGTAAATTGGTTCAATACTTTCAGAGAAAATGTGACCATACAAATAGATGGATAATAAATTAAAAAAAAAAAAACAATTATTCTTTATAAGTGTCTCTCTATCCATTTTAGTCAAAATTACTAAATGCACAGACAAAATATTTTTACTGTCTTATTATATATAGAGATTGAAAATTAAATTAAAAGGAACCTAGTGTTAAGACGCTCCGGTCCCCACTTTCTGCCGAATTTCCCGCGCTTTTGCCTAGTCACAAGGAATGGAAATATAAATTTAAATAAATATTTCCTCTAATTATTAATTTGCCAATATATTTTACAAATGAACTTATAGGATTTTTACCTGGGGTGCGATAAAAAAATACTTTGCCCCGGGCGCGAGTTAAGCTCACTACGCCACTGGATAGAACCTTAATCTATACCAATTTTTAATAGAAATCAAATGGTGAAATGAAATAGCACAAGTATTTTACTCATTAAAAAATAATTTCTACTATGTAATGCTTAATGGTTTCTACTAAAACGTTTTAAAAATACGACGCTGCCGGTAACGCGTAAAGTATTTACATAAAAGCTTGCAACTCACTAATTTCACAATATTTAAATGCCAAATAGATGAGCGAAATGGCTTAATTACTTGAAAAAACAAATTTAAACTAAAACATGGGATATTTAAATATAAAGAGTTACGAAAAAAGCAATCCTATTACCTAAACATAAAGCTCCATATCGTGAAAAGATTAAAGAAACAGGAGTTCCCAACGTGGACTTTAACAAAATGGATCTTTTCGGAGCTACTTAAACTCACAAAGTCCAAAAAAGGCCTATAGTATAACAGTATAGAGAAGAATTAGAAGCGGACATCGTCTGCCTCGGGGCGAGCCAAGACGACCGTTCATTTACAATTCTATTACGCAGCACCACGTTTCCATTTCCTTTGTGGATCTGGAACGAATGGGTAAATTTTAAAAAATATTCACAAAAAAAAATGTTTTTATCGTTGACGATATCGTTGTTTGTTCAATACTCGGAATTATATTAGATTTGATGTAGAACATTGGTCTGACCGCCGGCGGAATTGTCAATGTTTTTGGATAATTCGGGCTTTGTATTGGGCGGTCGTTTACTTTGCTATATAGAATAATAAATCGTCGGTTTTTTTGTGAACACAAACAGACTGTGAGACGTTGTATGTCATTTATGTTTATCTTGCATGAGATTGTGGGTTTAGTATAAAGTAGCTTGAAGTGGAAGATTTGTGAAAGTTCTAAACCAACTTTCTCAGGAAAACAGTAATTCTGTGACCGGTAACATATAATACATAATTTTCTTCTATTAATAATTTTAAAATGATTTTCCTATTTTTGAATGTAATATACAAGCCCTCTTGCTCGTCGTAACTCGATTATAATGTATGGCTTAATTGACTAATGAGCCGGCACACATTGCACTCTACTAGATAGTTCATTTAAGTAAGCAAAAATCCTATTTCAGACGTCGACTGTATTTTCGGTATACCAACTATAAATGTTGAGTTTTTGTACAGTACAGCATCGAGGGTACTTGCTTATAATTGTAGTATAAAGTTATGTGATCAAGTTTCAAGATACTATTCAAGACTTTTCAAGAAGCAGTCATTTTTAGTTTCTTCTATAAGATTCGTGTCGCGTGTAGAACGGCAAAACTTAACACCTTGGTATGTCTTAGAAAATATATAACTAATTTATTCACACGAGTGAAAATCGAACCAACCTTAGCGTTTACAGTGAAAAGCTATAGCACTGTGCCATTACGGCCTTTTATATTTGTCAACGCTATGATTTCTAAAGGAAATTGGTAAAACAATCAGTAGCAGTGTTTTTCAAGATTGTTAGCAATTATTGATTCTACAATTTGGATATAAAAAATTATAGTTTACTTAATATGTGCCATTTCTATATTTCAATATTGTAATTTATTTATTTATTATTTATATACATACATAAAATCATTCATATATTTAATAGGATTTATATATTTTATAGTAAGTATTCGTATTTAGTATATTTATAT
>DVQM01000977.1:0-13675 GCA_018231645.1 Heliconius ricini
AATAGATAAATGGTTTTTTTATTATCTACATTGTAGATACCAAAATGTACTTGATGTAAAAAGAAATTTAAAAACCATTTTACACGTAAGTGATAATTCTTATTAAACATGCTAATCATATTTACAAAAACAATTTTTAATGTTTCTTTCAAATAGTCTCACTTAATAAAAGAAAGTCTCAATAAAAGAAAATGGCGCCACCGGCCGGCTGTCTGCTGTAGCCAGGATTTGTTTGAGACGAGTGTACTCCCGAGTTCATTAGTTTCACGCTGAACGGTGACTTCCTTTCAGTAATGCCGCCACGTTTCATTGGGTGTCCCTATTTAAAAAAAAAATAATCATTCGTTTGGCCAAACGCAAAGTTATGTCTTCCATAATACAATATAGGTAAGTCGCAATGTCTCGATATTGGTTGGAAATTGAGGAATATAGTGTATTTGGCCTAGATCCTCTCTTCCCTGCTATGAGCACAAAATGCATGCGTGGCAAAGTTTTACAAAATCAAAACTCACACATGAGGGCAGGCAGAGGGAACCTAGTGTTAAGATATTCCGTTCCGTACTATGCTGCCGATTTCTAGAATTATTGTGTGTTGAATGGTGGAACTGAACGCTGCGCTCTGACTCGACACCAGAGCGAAGAAATGCAAATGCAAATTCAAATAAACATATCAGTCTCTTGAGTAGAGATCGAACCGACAACTAGTCGCGTTTACAGTCCCACATTTGTGCCCTGTACTATGACTGACCTCGTGGCTGGTACTAAATAGCTTTTCATGAAAGCTGCTTTAAAAATTAAAGATATCTTAGTATTTTTACAAACAAATTATGTTGTACCTTCTGTATAGCAATAGAAGGCAATTTGTCGTTTGTATTCCTAAGACGGCGCCAAGTACTACATCCAATAGTCTCTGGCTGGAGATAGAGATCCTCTTTGTCTGCAAAACGCTCGGTCGAATGGTCGTATGTCGTTGCTAAAATAAAATCGAGACTGTCATTCGGCAAACTGAAAACAATAACATTTATAGATTGTACTTTAAAGATTAATTTTTATTTTATTTTTTAATATCATTATAAAAGTCTCACTGTAAACGCGACAGTTGTGGGTACGATTGCTATAGTAGTAAGATAAAGCGCAACGTTCAGTTTCGGCACCAGCACGCACCAGTGACTCAAGCTTTGGTAAAAACGGAACAGCGGAATGTCTTAACATTATTTTCCCTCCGCTCATTCCTATCTATATATAGCTATAAGTTATAGAAATAATATTATTTTCACACTATACATACTACACACGAAAATTATGAGATTCTGTTATGAATTCTGATATTATTTTTATTTATGGCTAATATTAAGATATTTCATCTATCTCGGAAACTGATTGGATTATAGTAGTGTCAATAGACGCATAGTTCATATAATAAAACTTACAAGAAGGGATGAAAAAAACTTAATTTCCTGACACTAGCTAAAGTATGGTGAGAGAAAAGTCTTGATCCTGTGGTCACACCGTGTTTTTCTTTTGTCGTAAGGACAATTTCTTTGAGCAATTCACCTTCTTTGTGTAGATCCGGTAAGAGTTTTTTATTCCTAACTTGTTTAATCCCGCTCATTTTATGGTTTTGAATTTACTCAATTAATTTGGTAAATTGTAAAAGCTACATTAAGTTTAAATATATTACACTGTGACGGCTTGAGTAGCTAATTTTAATTTCGGTTGCCAAGGTAACGAAAGCTTTTTTGTGGCTATATTGCTATAGTCTGAAATAAATGATAAGGTATATTAATTTTATTTACAATATCAGTAGTAAGGTGTTAAAATTTGGTAAAAAAAAAATATTATATCAAATATATTTAATAAATTATTTATATAACAATGTTATTATTATTCTTCATTTGTACATCACTTATATAAAAATACACAAAAAAATATCATCAGAAAAGAAAATTAATGTACAAGGACGTGGTCTTATGGCAACTCATCGTTTTTAGACAAGCTTTAGGCTGAAAAGAATCTGTCATAATTTAGAGATGGAAGGAAGGGTGGTGGACGTAGTTAAAAATATACAAATAAACAATTATTATCATTTTTAATTGTATTTTTTTGCGGGAAAACGGGACATATTAAGCCATAATCCGAACTTTTTGGATTAACAATAGCATTGAGTCATTAGAATTAAAGTCTTAATCTAAATTTCAGCGCAGTGGCAGTGTTAAATTGAAATTACAAGACTTTACATACACTAACATACATACACGGCAAGTCAAATAAAGCTTGTAAAAATATTTTATTTCATTATTTTTTTTGTTTTAAAGTTTTATTGTCACAAAGAGCTATATATTTACGCGATTACAAAATTATTATTGACAATTACAAAGATAAAAAAAAATTAGAAAATTTGCTTAATACTTTCTCTTACTCTTAACAGTTCCTCTGAACGGTCTGTAGTATCTATCTCATCCCTTTGGGTATATGCGTTCTGTGATCTACCTATAATATACGGCACCGCAGTCTCCACTTTTCATACCGTACTGCATTTCAATCGAATTTCCGTGTCCCGATATTTGTAATCTGTGGCACAAAGAATACCAACACTAGAAATATCAGTCGTTCACATATCCGGTTACACAAATTACTCAGTAAATTTCCGATGCTTTGTCATTAGATATTTTCATTCTTTCATTCTACGAGTATATTGCGTTCACATAGCGTCGGCGCAAATTCAGTGTGACGCCATTTTGATTTGTGATCGTGTTAATTTTCTAGTGGATTTCTTTATTAATTTGAGTTTTATTACTCACCAAAATGAGTTACGGAAGACCACCGCCGCGGATTGACGGCATGGTTTCACTAAAAGTGGACAATTTAACGTACCGTACAACGCCAGAAGATTTACGTCGGGTTTTCGAAAGGTGTGGAGATGTTGGTGATATATATATCCCAAGAGACAGATATACACGAGAAAGCAGAGGATTCGCTTTTGTCAGGTATATATTGTTCATCTTATTGTATCTTAAATATAGCCTTGATATTTTAAGGCACTGTGCATAGGTTATGCCGCCATAATGGCTTTGTCGGTTTTAGATTTTACGATAGGCGAGATGCTGAAGAGGCTTTAGATTCTCTCGACGGCCGCATGTTGGATGGAAGGGAGCTTCGTGTACAAATGGCACGATATGGCCGACCATCGTCACCATACAGAAGTCGATATGATCGCCGCCGCAGGTAATCCATGCATTTGATATATTTATACTTACGAAATTAATATTATCTTTATTTTATTTATATATCATCCTATAATTGTAATATAATTGAATAAATATTAATTTTAAGTTAATGAGAATTTCGCAGAAGAAGGAGAGAAGAGTGAGCTATAATTGCCATTAGACTTGACGTACATTATTAAAACTAGTGTTGTGATGGTATTTTTTTAGCCACTCGCGTTCACGGTCTCGTTCACGTCGTCGATCCAGGTCTCGTTCGCGGAAGCGTTCGTACTCCAGAAGCCGTTCCCGTTCCCGCTCCAGGTCCAGGTCTCGCTCGGACTCGAAGAGCTCTCGCGGGCGCTCCCGTAGCCGCAGCCGCAGCCGTTCACGCTCAAGACATTGAAATTCTGGGTATGAGATCATGGTTAACTGTTATTACTTACTATTGTAATCAAGTGTTTTCAATTCGTTAAAATTCAAATTATATTACAAAACTTTTTTAAATTTAATTTTATATTACTAAATTAAGAATATTTTGAAATTGTAACATTTGTTTATAACTCTAAAAATATGTTCACGATATCTTAGCACAGCATCTTGATGTAAATAAATAAATATAAGACCTTCAATCATATGTGAGAATACATGAGTATATAATTATTTTCATTTCAATTCTGTGGTAGCAATATAATAGGAAAAAAAAGGACCATTGAGTTCCACCACCCAACATGAAATATCCAAAATTGGGTGAAAAATGGCAAACAAACCCACACACCTAGGATGCTGCGTGAAGATAAAAACATATATGATAATAGTATTTTTCTTGTCACAGGCAAAGGTACCACAGAGAGCTGAAGTGCTGTGCTCCGTGTCTCGGAACTTGCAGCCTCGGCCCAGGTACTAGCCCACTCCTAAATTAAGAACTATAGACCTAACTATGATTGACATAGCGGCAAACATGCAACAAAACAATTAGTTTTAAGTTTCATTTATTGTATTAATAATTGTATTTTAATATTTCTTTTTTTTTCTTGTACAACATTGTTTATGATCAATAATTTACATTTTGATTTGCTTAACAATCTTCTCCACTTAGTATGGGTTTAAGTAATAACTTTTATGTGTACACTTTGGCGCTCTGATTTTGCTAACCTATGTCAGTATTGTGTCCTTACTATTAAATGTATTTCGTTAATGGCTTGAATCAAGATGAGATTTATGAAATTGTATTTCTTAGTATTTAATTAATTATATTTACTAGATTTGACCGACGGTCATTAGATGTAATTTCAGGTCAAACTAAAAAAATATAATGGAAGATCATGTACACCAAATTGGGTTAAATTGGGCAATTTACAACAACTACATACAAGGCATGGTAAATAACAGAGAAGTCATGTCTTATGTTTTTGATTCAGATTTAATTTTTTTTTAATTAAGTACAATAGAATAGGACTATCCGAACAAAGCATATTTGCAATTATTATTGTTTATGTATAACACATTGAAAGTTAACACAGACTATGTTTATTTATGTGATTTTCAAAAAGTTTTAGTTTTGTGATTGATGTAACATTAATGCGACTGTTGGTATGCTCAGGGCGTGTGGAGTGCTCGGGTGCGCGGCGGTAGCGGGGAGGGGGGTAATGCGGTTTGCTGACAACTGCTGAATTGCTGTTGTTGCCGATCATAAAGTTATGAGTAAACTTTTATATTTATTGACAAATGACAAAAAACACGCAATGTATAGGCCCCGAAGATATTGAGATCCCTTTGTTAATTAAATTTGATTAGATGTCACTGTAAACTCACTTAGCAGGTCAATGGCCTTAAGTTTTTTCAAATGAGAGAATATAAAAAGATGTCGACAAGCGTTGCATAGTGGATTAACACGTGAATTTGTTTGGCAGGCCGGTGCTGCTCGCTGGCCTGTTTGCTGTGGCAGTTTGCTGTGCTGATTGCTGTGATTCGCAGATACGCGCGTCTAGGTTGCTCTAACTGTGCAGGACTTCTCCCTCCCTGCGTCTATTAAAGCGTACATGTTTTTTGTTTTTCTAAAGTTAGTAGCAGTTTTTACCCCCATTTTTTTAGCGAAGAGGCTCATTGCGCTACAAACTTACTTCATTATTATTAGAATCATTTTATTTAGAGTACTTTACGTAACGAACCTTTTCCCTAAATATTACATGCGTCAAGAGAGAAGAAGCTGCGACACCTGGAACTCTTTGAGGTTTAATTTCTTTTAATAAACTGCAAAATAAAGATTTCTGTTTTTTCTTTCACTCCATCTTAACAATTGATGTCATGTGTAGATCATATCACTTTTATTCATAGATCTTAAAAAAAGTTTATTAGATTCATTAATTTTTCATAATGATATGAAAAAAATATTTTAAAATTTTGAAATTGTATTTTTAAAAAAAATATTTCAAATACAATAAATAATATATCAAACTAATTAGGGTAAATTCAAAAAACAATTGTAAAGAAGCATCTTCCAAAAGTGTATAAAATTTTGTAAACGTAATTTACTTTAGATTTAGTTAGCACTGGTTAAGTCAAAATTATAGTATATATACAGATAGAAAAAGTAAATTCTGCTATCCTATAGAAATCATTTGTATACGATATTTCAATTTGGCGATCAGAGTCGCAGGAGTTCAAGAGTTTTGAGTAGACATTTTTCATAAATTACTTTACGTATTGTAAGCAATCTTTTCAAATTAGTTGCTAATCATTTCATAGAAAAAAAGAATTTTTGTAAGTTACGTATTAAAAAATTTACTGCCTGAAAAATAAACCAAGATATATTTGTCGTTTAACTTAAATGTACAATTAAAAATACTAGCCTATAACACTTTAAAAATGTTTGAAATAAATATATTTTTTTTGGCGATAAAGATACCACTTATATTTGAAATTAAAAAAAAAAACGCTTTTTACCGCACCGCTACTCCACCACCTATTAATAAATAATTTTGTTTATAAACTGTGGTTTCGAAGGTTAACTGAGTCTCCCTAAATCCTACCTCTCTTACCGCTCACTTTTCCGTCATAGAGCTTTTTACCATTCCTTCATCACTCATCCATTCTTCGTGTCCGTGACACGTGTGTGACGAGTTTTCACCGTGACATCCTCGCTAGTACCTACCAGTCTGTGTATCTCTTCATTGCGGATTCGATCAGCTAAGATGACGCCGCATATCCTACGAAGAGATCATGCATCTCCACAGCATTCATCTTTCTTTCATTCTTCTTATGCAATACTTCTGTTTCGCTACAGTATAACAGTGTCGGTACCAACACTGCATTCTATATGACCAAAACTCCAAACGTCTCATCAATCGAATCAATAAAGTCAAGGCACCTTTAACCCTGTTACCGGCAGCAATACGCCTTTGCACCCATCTCGTATTTTCATCTACTACTATATACTTCTAAAATATACCACTTCATTAACTTGTTTTAATATCTTACCATTTACACTGACCTTGCTTTCTTTCTTTTTAAGAATAAACTATATAGATTCATATTAAAACGCTTAATGTGGTATAATCCTACCAAATATAGATTTTTAAAATTGAATTATTCGTTGAATCACAAAAAAGAAGCAATATTTATTTTAATTAATTCAAAATTGCTACCGTATATTTATATTAAATTTAAAAAATATATTTTTTCATGAGGCTTTATAGTTAGTGTTCTATAATTTGAAAACGTAAAAGTATCAACATTGACGTCAGACTGTCATTAGTGGCAACCGCCTGTCAAACGTCAACTGCCAATTCAACGTGTGTATAACGTTAGCCACAACTTTTTTGCATTTAAAAGTGATGAAGAGTTTATAAAATATATATAAACATAATAAAAATGTCGACTTCATTCTTCTTAAAAGGTAAATCAAGACAAGTTCATAAGAGGAAAAGTGATCAAATTGTCAAGAAGAAGGCAAAGAAACAAAACGCTCCTAACCTCGAAAATGGTGAAGAATCATCCGGTAGTGATTTAGATATCAAGAAGTTCTCTGATGCTGAAGAATCTGAGAGTGATAATGAGACAGCAGAACAAAAAAAGTTACGATTAGCCAAAAAATATCTAGAAGAAATAGAAAAAGAAGAAGCGAAACGTGCGGAGCTTAAAGAATTAGATGATGCTGTCGAAAAGAGACTACAGAAAGATTATTTAGAACAAAAGGGCAAATTAAAAATAGAAGTTGCCGATAATTATGTGACACCAAATGAGAGTGACGTTAAACTAATACGCGCGAAAGAACATCGTCTTCCCTTGACTTGTGTGTGTATTACGAATGACGGTGAATTTGCGTTTACTGGATGTAAAACTGGTTCTATAATAAAATGGGGTATCAGAGAGAAAAGAAAACTAGCATGTTTAACTTATAAAACACATTCAAAATATATTACAAAAAATGTTACTTCAGTGGCAGTATCTACAGATTCCAAATATTTAGTTACAGCTGATATGTCTCCTAACATTCAAATATGGGACACTCATACTTTGAAACATATCCATACCTTTAAAGGTCATAAAGACACAGTTATAGGTCTAGTGTTTAGAAAAAATACACATGATTTATATTCAGCTAGTAAAGACAGATCTGTTAAGATTTGGTCACTAGGTGAAATGGCATATGTTGAGACTTTATTTGGCCATCAATCACCAATCACCTCAATTGATGCTTTAACAAGGGAAAGAGCCATCACATCAGGTGGTCGAGATACTACAGTTAGAATTTGGAAAATAGTAGAAGAATCCCAATTAATTTTTAATGGACCGGTAGGCAGTCTCGATGTTGTAAAGCTCTTAGATGAGGAGCATTTTGTTTCTGGTAGCGACAATGGCTCTATCTGTTTATGGAGTGTTTTAAAGAAAAAACCCTTATGTACAATAAATGAAGCTCATGGTTCATATAATGAAGTTCCGCGTTGGATAACTAGTCTTGCAACACTTCTAAATTCTGATCTTTTTGCTTCAGGTTCTAATGATAATTTTATAAGATTATGGAAAGTCAGTGACTCATATAAAAACATTGTGCCTTTATTTAGCATAGAAATATGTGGTTTTATTAATTGTATACAATTTACTAATGATGGTAGTCAATTATATGCAGCCGTAGGGCAGGAGCACAAAGCTGGAAGATGGTTTAAAGAAAACACAGCTAAAAATGGCCTTGTAGTTGTGAATCTATCTGTCATGAAAAACAAATAAATATTTTTTTATACATAAAATAGTTTTATTGCCTTACAAAATTATCTACTTCTAGAAACCTATATTATAACTAAATATGTAGTCATTATATTTATATAACAACATACATTGCTATTTAAAGACCAAATGTACAAGTACAACACACCATTTCTATTCTATCCTACAATAGTATTTGCCCCTCGTAATTGAAGATATCCAGCAGTGATGTCCATAGGTAAACTTCTCACAGTTGCAAATTCTTCAGAATTATTATAATAGAGTTTAGAGTGTCGATCCACATAAGGAGCAGGCAAACCAGAAATATCAGAATATTTTTTGGTTGGTTTAAATGTTGGAGGTGCATTTATTGAAAAATCTGGAAAAAGTTCAAATTATTTTTAATCTTCATTTAAAACAATGACACAAAACAAATGCTATTGAAACTAAGGTTGTTAATGTACAATATGACAAAATTTATGGTCAAAAATATCAAAGTTTGAATACAGCAGGATTCAAACTTACATTTTTTAGTCTTATATGCAATTAAGTAATACAAACATACTGAAGTTTCGTCGAAAATTCGTCATAATGTTTGGGTAAGGTATTTAGACGCTCACTACGTTCAAATTTTAATACTTTTCTAAATATTTCTGTTTTATTAAAGTGACCTTAAACAATGTCTCAAGGCGCTACTTACACAGCACCGCATCATTTGACCATGGCAAAGTTCTTTCAGTAGTCAATATTTGTTTAAGTGATCTCCACATGCGTTTTTTACATCCGCTTTTAACTATAAATTTATTTTCAACTTTAAAACAATGACTTTTTTCAATTTCGCCACTCATGTTTACAACCCCTTAAATAAAGGTTTTATTAAATGTAACCCTAAATTAATTAACTTTCAAATGAAAACTCCTTGCAAATTTTAAAAGTAAATAATAATAAATATACAAAATACAAATTAAGCCGACATTACATTTGACTAGTTACCATTACCAGAGTATAAATTAATCAATCAAAAATGACTATAGACATATTTATAAAACTTTGTTATAATAATATATCGAAAATATTTTTTCTTAAGCTTTAGTTTATACATCGCCATGTTTAATTTAAATTTTATTAAGATATCGTTAATAAATACCAAGAAAATAAACTTCAATGTTTAGGTTTAATACTCCCATAACTACCTTGCTGCAAGGATTAGAAACAAAAAAATGGCGTGTCGCTATTTCAGATAAAAAACAATACGATTAAGTTAAAATAATTGATTACTATCACTACTAGATCATTTAATAAAAACAACGAAAGTAACGGAATCACAACAGCGTTATCCTATGAGCAGTTGACCGATAGTAAAAAAGGCAGTTATGCTGACCGATGACAAAACATCACATTTTAAATGTCTGCAGTACTTATCGTACGTATCTCGAGAATAAGTTGACTTTTGGTTGATTTTACATGTCAAATATTTAAGAATTAAGGTGATGAAATCAAGAAAATGATCTAAATATCAATTTATGATACCTTAAAATAGGGTTAATAGAAACATGTTTACATTTGAAATTTTATATTTACATTATTCCTGGCTTAAATATGAGAACAATTTTTATTATTGATTATATTCCTTTACAATTTGAAAATATAATTATAATAATCATTTGACTATCGGTGAAGTCGATAAATGTAAATCATAATTTTAAATAACTAATAAGTTCTATAGATATTTTATTTACATCAATAAATCTATAGATATTTTATTACTTAATATTAAACTCTATCAATATTAACCTATAAAATAACCTTTTTAATTTGTTTATCTCATGCCTTTGTGAATAAGATATACAAATTTAATAAAAAAAATGACACTGACAGTTTGACAGCAAATTGTAATGAGATAAATGAGTGCTCAGGCTCACTGCTATTTGTCGATTTAGTTTTAATGAATCTTTACATTAATAAGCTATAATTAAAACATTAATAAGTAATTTATTATTGTGCCTTCTCATAAAATAATAAAAATCCTAATACTATATAAACTTATCTATACTTGTAGTAGTTAGCCACACGTGCTCATAACTTCAAAATAAAAACGTGAAACGCCAATGAGTGAGGTTAAAAAAGTTTAAATTATTTAAAAAAAAATAAAATAAAGATGGATATTGTTAATGAGATTTTAGAGAAGGAACAGAAGAAAGCCGAGAAATATAAACCTATTACTGTCGAGAAACATTTAGATTTGGATTTTGATATTGGCACTCTGCTAGCAGCAGATACAAATGATTTGGACGCTAAATCCTTAAAGTATGTTACTTTAATAGTTTTTTAAATTATGTACTAATTATTATAGAAAATTGTTATAAGTTTCTTATTTTATTTCTTTTAGATCAGATAGTCAAAGAGATATTTATCTACAATCTTTAGCTCGTGACAATACACAATTACTTCTAAATAAAATATGGGAATTGCCAACAGAACGTATTGATGAAGCTATTGTAGTTAAGTTACCACAGCCAACTACAGTTTTACCCAGATTCAAACCTGTACCTAAGCCAAAGCCATTGACTAAATGGCAAGAGTTTGCAAAAGCTAAAGGTATCACTAAGAAAAAGAAAGATAAACTTGAATGGGATGAACAGCTACAGAAATGGGTTCCCCTTTATGGGTAAGAAATAAAATAAAACTGTTATGTAATATTATTTATTTTTTTAAGCAAAACAGTGCAACATCTAATCATGACAATTATGGATTTAGGACTATTTTCATTTCCTCACTCTGATGAACAGCAAACAAAGCATGATATTGATATCTGCCACACAACATAAAATATCCTAAAATTTGGGCAAAAATCATGGAACATATTATGTTAACACTAGGTTTTCTGTGTCTACCCTTCAATATACCTGGTACATATGATACATAAAGCTAAAGAAAAATAAAAAACTAAGAAATATATTCTTACAATGAGTAACAATGAACAATCCTTTATAAATATTCTGTATTTTAGATTTAAGAAGGCAGACGCTGAAAAAGAGAAAGACTGGTTGATAGAAGTACCACAGCATGTAAACCCCATGACTGACATGTACGAAAAGAAAGCTGGTGAGAAATCTGAGAAGGTTGCCAAGAATGAATTACAAAGGCTGAAAAACATAGCTAGAGCTAGGAAAGTTAAGATACCTAGAGTTGGTATTCCTGTCACATCTGATAAAGCTTCTGCTACTCAGGTAATATTATATTTGTTTATATCCTTATTTTATATGCAATATAAAAGTAAATTAAATAATAACAATCATATATATGTAATATTAAAACATTGGAATGGTCCAACTTGCAAAGCTAATTTAGGATAACATCATAAAATCTATTTTAAAATATATATTTTTTTATTTTGTGTGTGTTCCTATAATATAATATGTGAATTATTTAGTTATGGATTTCAACAAGTTTTTGTTACAATGATTAGCTTTCAATATTAAATTACCAAATAATAATATAATATACTAAATTATGTCAATTTTCACAGTTATCAACAGCGGCGACAGTAGCCAAGGCTTCGACAGCTTCACTTGGCAAATTTCAAGATAAACTGCCAAAAGAAAAGGAAGCCAGAGGCAAAGGTATACACGAACTGATACCAGGCAAAGATAGAAAACGTAAAGCACCAATACCAACCCCTCAAGTTGAGAAGGAAAATAACTTGAACATGATTGATAGAATTCTAAATAAAAGACCTAAAATTGATATTGAGAAAGCTGTCTCTAAACATATACACGAAGAACAAGTGCAGTGAGTATATTTTTTGTTGTCATAAATTTGCCATTTTTATGTGTGTGAGAAATGGACAAATAACTCGATATCATGTGGACGTTTTTATTAGGATTTAGTTTGATAAGTTTTCTCGGTTAGGTTCTGATTAAGATTAGCATTTATTTGAGGTTCAGTTTTTTTTGTTACAAATGATTATTTAAATTATTAAATTAATGTAATAATTTTTAAGTTCTGTTTAATTAATTTAAAAATTGTAGGCTCTTTGTTTGTTCAAAGTTGTTTCGAACCTTTTGTTACAAGTTGCAACATCCAGAAAGTGACCATGCAGTGCAATAGGTAAAGTAGTAAACTCCATTGTTGTAGATTCAATCGTGGCCTGGGAAATAAATTGTTTTACAACTCACATGAGATATAACATGGTTATAAGTTTAATATAGTGTCGCAAATTCAGTCAAAAAGTAAAAAAAAACGATTTTGTATTGTACAAAAATTTTACTCCAACCTGTTTGTGGTATTTAACAAATCAATGATTGGTTTGAATGGTTTTCTTTATTTTTAATAGGAGATCTGAAGAAAAGAAAACTATGAAGCCTGCCAAAGGAGGCAAAGGCAAATCTAAAGGTGGCAACCCTACTAAATTCACAAACAAGAAGCCGAAAGCTGGTAAGGGTCAAAGAAATCCAAGTAAAAAGAACCCTGGCAGAAAGAGGAGGTAGTCATATAAACAGTGTGTTTAAGCACTTCTTATAAGTGTACAATAAATGTCATTTTATAAGATTTTGCCTTTTATTAAAATAACCTTTACACTCGTAACACCATAAATTAAGAAATCAATCAAAATAATAAAAAACCTAAAATCCTTAAATATTTTAGTTTTTTTATTAGTTGCTTTCCTCCATAAAAAAGGAAATGATATTGGTTGCCTTTTTCAATGTCATGTTTTAAGTTTTACACTGTTCGTTCTAGGATATATAAGTATATAGTCTTCTTCCGGGCATTAAACCCGGCTATTGCCAGGGTTTGCTTTCCTACTCAACTTACTCACTTTGTATGGTCTTCAGCATCCTCGGTGGTTAGACCATTGGCTCTCATGTCCTGCATGACGACATCCAACCAGCGCTTCGTAGGGCATTCGGGAGGTCTCACTACAGCCAGCCAGACATCTCGGGCGACGCTCTTGAAACTTATCCGCTACGTTACGGACCCCAAGACTACCCAGGATGAACGTGTTACGTATGCGGTCAGACCGCCTTACGCCGCTCATCCACCTAAGCATCTTCATTTCCGTGACGTGAAGCCCCTGAGTTTGCCAAGATAGTGCTGGCCAGCATTCGCTGCCGTATAAAAGAACCGGTCGAATGATGCTCCTTTAAATCAGCCCCTTGAGTGGTGTTGGTATCCTGCGATCGCAGACCACACCAGAGACCTCTCGCCATTTGGCCCAGGCAGCGCTACTATGTACATCGATCCAAGGTACCTGAACATATTTGACT
>DVQM01000978.1:0-13670 GCA_018231645.1 Heliconius ricini
TGGTGTTGTAGGACTACGAGTAGTGTTGAGCTATGTCACTTAACTCTAAATGCCCAAAATTCAGTAGGAAAATGGAGAATGTGTGAATATAAATTATTTCTTTACATAAATAAATAAAATGTTATTTATAATTTATCATTTTCTACATTATAGTGACAAGACAGATGTGGATAAACATCCAGAAAAACGATTGAAGGCAGCATTTACAGCGTTTGAGGAGGTTACTTTACCAAGACTTAAGGCTGAAAATCCTACCTTAAGGCTTTCACAATTAAAACAAATGCTGAGGAAGGAGTGGCTGAAATCTCCCTTGAACCCACTCAATCAGTCATAAGAGGCTTATACACCATTTTATTTGCTTTAATATAGGCTTGAGAATAGTATGTTTAACACTAAAAATGTGTTCCACTCAAATTTTTCATTTGTATATTGTGTAATATTAGGTATATAACGTTATAAATATTAAGATGTATATACATGTCGTAAATATTTAAAAAGTTTTTTTAATAAAGTATGTTGGATTTAAGCTTCTTTCAGTATCTATGTAATTGTTTATTGTTAATCTTTTATGTTTTTTAATCTTTTATGTATTTCCGCCACCTACCTGTTCATTTTAAATACTTTATTCTCTTCGCCCTAAAGGTTAGTCATAAGATTGCCTCAAAAACTCTACTTTAAAAATCTAGTGTGTTATAAATATATGTGGCCATTAAAATATTCTTTATGCATACACATAGTCTTATTATATATATTTTTGGATTTTAAGGTAACATAAAAAAACATATTGTGTATATCAATTATTTAATAAGACTTGCACCATGATAAAACTATAAAAAAACCATATAAATATTTCATAAATGTTTCATTTGTCTGGTTCGTTGCGATATTGTAAGGGAATACCCTGCCTACCCTCTTCTGCTTTAACAACCTCAGTTTCACCTAACTTCTGTTCTAGACCTTTCCATGATCTATTTTGCAGATTTTGGCCAATACCTTCTAAAGCCCAATTTGTTTCTGCTAATTCAGAACCACCTTGGAATTTGCTTTCAATTTTAGTTTCTCTTATATTTCCTGTTATAAGGCTGACATCTGTAGGTTCTTTTATATGTTCAATTTCACAATAGTACCTTTTACCGGGTAAAAGGTCATCATAGTCTGTGATATGGTAGTTGTAATACTGTTCCCGGTTGGAATTTAAAGCTATTTCTAGCTCAAATGGATATACTATAGGCTTGTAAAAGTCTCTGTTATTGTATAAGTCGTTTTCTGGACATGCTATCATTACATATATGTCAATCTGTGAAAAGAAGATATTTAAAAAAAATGGATAGTTATTTTTTTGTATTTTGACAGTATTTAATAATTTATATATAGCTATTTGGTGTTTGTTCGATAATGAGGTTATTATCGAATAAATGCCATAGTTAAAGAACGGATGGAAGATCTCGGTTGACCCTCGAAAACACAGTATAAAAGATACTGGAGAAAGGTCACGTAATCAAAAATATTTGTAAAAACAAAAACTCCGACTGCATAAAACTAAGAACAAAATGAACAAGCCCAATAGTTTATTAGGATTAACAGTCAGGACCTCTTAAAATTATGCGGGGTTTCTGGTAAAGATTTTGCTTGTTCACTTTCTTTTCCCGACTGCTAAGGAAGGGTTTTTCGCACGTATCTTGTATGCATGTTATATTCTTTATTAACTCATATCTCCAGAACTGCTGAACGGATTTACATATTTTAGGTATCGTTAGATTCGTATTAGCAGCCCAAGTGTTCTTAGTTAGGTGACGTTAAAAAAAGATAACTATGGCGGCTGTGGGACGCCATTGGACTTAGTGATAAGAATATTTTCGCGTCAAATATAATATAAATACGTCAAATAACTAAAGAGTAAATAAACAATTCAAATAGTTTATTGGGATTAACAGTCGGGACCTATAAGTAATTCTTCAATCAATAAAATCTTTACCAGGAACGCCCCGTAATTTAAAGAGGTCCCAACTGGTAATCTTAATAAACTATTGGGTTTGTTTATTTTCTTTTTAGTTTTATGCAATCGGGGGTTTTTGTCTTTTATTAATACGTTTTATTTTTCAATTTTTTGTTAGGACTCATTATAGTAATGATAATCATGATATATATTTTTGAAATCCAAATATCAAATTCAAGAGCTCCATACGATTCGTTTTGAGCTCTTGAATTTGATATCCATATTATGGTATTGGAAACGATTTTTTTTTACTAAGTCCACAGCCGCCATGATTGTTTTTTTTAACGTATTCTATCTAAGAATATTTAGGCGCCTAATACGAATCTAATGATACCTCAATTTTGTAAATCCGTACAGCATTTGTATAGTCATGGTCAGTCACTCAGTTTGATGAGAAGACACGAGCATACACTACTAGTCCAGACTATTGTTATAATAAAAAAACTAACCTCTGGAAAATTTGCCAATTTAGCAACATTTGGTTTTCCAACAGATACAATATAATTCTTCTTCCCATTCACTCGACATAGCTGTTTCATCCTACTAATGATATCTTTTGTTTGGTCTCCTGCAAGCTTACATACTAATATGCCTATAACATTAGCATCTTTACATTTTTCTATTAAAAATCTTCTTCTTTTAAACCAGATTGTTTCTTCAAGACACTCTGTTTTAATTTCTTCTATGTTTAAAAGATGCCATTTGGAAGCTGGAACAAATATTTAACACATTAAATTATTTTAATCTATACTAATATAATTGTGGAAGAGCGGAAGAGTTTGTTTGTTTGTTTAAACAATATTACATTACACATATACTAATTTATTAAAATACTTTCTAATTTTACACTACGCGACCGTTGCTAAGCAACGGTTTGCAAAGTTCCTTTGTTGTTTTGAGAAAATGTTACCCAAAATGAACTTTCTTAACGCATTCTCAACCTCATGAGATGCATAAAAACAATGTGTAATTAAATATTGTTCTTTAAATAATGTTCAAAAAACGTCCGCGATGGTATATGTTTATCTCTGAAGGTAGAGTAACCATTTTAATTAATTGACTTTAAATTTAGGGTTTTTGTCAATGTATTTTTATATTTTGATGTTCATCCTTATGAACATAAATATAATAGTCACTTTAAGCATTTTATCTAGAAATTATAGTTTACTGAATAACATTCTAATACATAATTAAGGAGATGTCACTGATTCGAAATGACCTAGCCTTCGGTCGGCATAGTATGACCGACGCGAACGGGCAGACGACGGTTTTTATTGTTGACGGTTATTGACGTGACTCTAACAAATTTTCATACATTTCCGAACTATTGTTAATTTTTATGTGATTTCTGCGAAGTATTGTCATATTGTGTCGTATTGTGACCGTAGTTTTGACTGGACCAGCCATTGGGCAAACTGAGCTAATTCTACGAATTCCCATGATACCAACAGATTTGCCCTTAAGTTTTAAAAGGATGTAATTTCCAGTTAGAACATCATTTGTCTTCACAATCAATAAAGGTCAAGCACTAACTTTAAAGCATTCATTTAAAGGAATGCTGTTTTGCTCACGGGAAATTATATATTTATTGCTTTATCTAGACCTGGATGTGGTGAAAACCAACATATTTTGATGCCTTAAGAAAATAAAATAAAAAATATTGTGTATACAGAAATATTGTAATTTAACATTCATATTGGCTTTAACTCATTTTATTTATTTTGGTCTGATATCTCATTTTATTTTTTTCTTTTATTAAGACAAAGGTTCTGGTATTTAAAAGAAACGAAGAGAGGACTGAATGCAATGTCAGTGTGAATGGTAAGATATTAGAACAAGTGAATGAGGTGGTATACTTGGGAAGTATGTTCAGTAGAAATGGAAGATACGAGATGAATGTTGAAAGAGATATGTAGAGACTGTAGTGTTTGGCGCTCCGTTCTCTATGACCACACTGCCACCTGCCTCAAGAATTTGGCAGAAAGTGGAGAACAGTGTCTTAACATTATATTATAGGTTTCCACTGCCTACCCTATATACCCTAACATATAGTAATATGTGGGATACAGGTGAAAGGTTAAAAAAAAGGTTATAATATATTGAGCTTACCTGGGATAGATACAGTAAAATTAAACAATGTCTGTCCTTTAAAACCTAAATAGAAACAAGCACACTCTTTCAAAATGTCCATGTTAAAAACATTGCCTGCTGTATTTTTGATGACTCGGCCAAAAAATCTGTTCTCAGTCTCTTCAATTTGTATAAAAGCAATATAACTTTCTGGATAATGTTGGAACCATTTTCTCGAAATGTCATCTAAAATACAAATAACATCTTATTGATCATTTTATTATTAAATTTCTTGACCTAATGAAAAATGTCTTTTTTTTTCTCATCTTCACATTTTCCCAAATACAGCAAAATAAGTAAAAAGAATGTTGTGTCAAGAAACTCTTAACACACCTTCCAATTATCAACACTTCACCATAGCTTTTGTACTTCAAATTTAAAGTTAATTATATTATACAGGTAATTGCATTGTATTTAGGCTATTGTGAGACAGCAACAATCTGTAAATGCATTGATTGTAGGTTTAATTTCAACTAGGGAGAAAAACATGTTTTAAATCTAATAGAAAAAATAATAAATAATTTCATATATATATATAAGACTGGTTTGTTTATATAATACTAGTATACCTTTGCAATATTCGTAAGCTGCATCATAAAATAGACATTTATTTTCATTCTGTTCAATTATAGAATCCTCTATTATTTTCTGAAATTTTTCCATATTTATTTGTTTCTTTGGTAACACTGTATATACAGGAATATTTGTTTTAGTAAAACAACTGTGCCCGTAATGTATTATAGCTTCCCCCTGAACATGCATTGCTGCTACAGAGTCCACACAGCAACTATAAATAGTATTTCAAGATAAGTATACAAATTTTATTCAACTTTTAAATTATGTCTGGTTGAACAAAAAAAATTACTTAAATTTTTTTGTTCAACCAAACATAATTTTAAAGTTGAATAAAATTCTTAAAAGAACATATTGAGAAATTATAGGTAAATCACATTTAAATTATAATTATACGTAGGAGCTTTTTGTTTTTTTTTCCATACCTGGCATAAGAAGTGTCACCGAGTATGTAAAGATCGACATTTGTTCTCAGCTTTATTTCTTCATATATTGCAGCACTCACGTCAAGTAAATTATCAGGAAATTGAAGGCATACCTACAATTATACTTAATAAGTTACTAAATGAAAATGGTTGTAGGTTCGATCCCCACTCGAGGAAATAAATTATATTTAAAATTATATTTTCATTTCTTTGCTTTGGGGTTGAGGCAAAGTTCCGCCACTCATCACACCAGTGCCAATGCCTCTAGAATTCGGCAGAAACTGGGGACGGAGTGTCTTAGCACTAGATTCCCTCTGCCCACCCTGATGTATGCGGGATACAGCGTGAAGCTAATTAGATTTTTAAGAAAATCTCTTTTATTTATTTTCTAGTCAAATAATACTACGAATAATCACTACCTTAGTATAATTATTATCTATTATCCATTTGCACGTATCAATAATGTTGTAATGTGAAAATAAATCACTAAATTCATGTTCCTTTATTTTCTGTACGTCTAATTCTCTTTCAATACATAGTTTACCATCAGTTGTAAAATTTGCCATAGTTAAAATATTTTGTTAACGGTCTTTATTTAGGATACACATATATTTAATAATTTTTGGATATTTAATTAATTAAATTATTAAATACAAAATGAACGTGATCACAATGTTATGACTTATGACAAGCAAATGACAACTTCACAACTATCAGTATTCCAAGAATTTTTTTATTGTATATTATTGTTATTTTTATTACATTATAATCTGGCCACAAACGTACAATAAAATTGTCAATAAATTACGTATTTTCAATAAGTGTGTGTGTGTGTGTGTGCGTGTGTAGCCGGTTTGTCAATATTATTGACTTCTGTTCGATTATTAAATTCAGTTTTTGCCACCACAATATCGGGAGGGTTATTCTCAATAATATTGTCGTCTGCGGGCGTGTGGCAATATTCTAGTTGAAAAATAGATTTCAAAGGAGGTGGATGCTTATGCTTTATTTTAACACGTTTATTAAAACATGGGAAACTTATTCAGAGCCATGGAATACGTCTATTAAAACATGTCACGATAAAGTCAAGAAAACTAGTACGCTAAAACAGCTGCTCGATATTTACAACAACTCTGTTAGTAAATTAAGTACTTTTAGAACAACTCTGTTAGTAAAATAAGCTTCACGCTGTATACCGCACACAGGAGGGTCGGCAGAGGGCACCTTCATTAACTATCATAATAAAGAAACTAACATTGTTTACCATGCCCATGGTATTAAACAGTGGTTCGTTTATCATTTTCCACTGAATACTGAAATTATTAAACTCAGTTTTTTTTCTCATTCAGTCTTTAATATATTTTTTATTTTTTTTAAGTAAATTTTACATTGACTAAAGCAACGGCTTTTTTCCTATTATCCATTTTAGACTTAACACGTAAGCAAACAAATGTATGTGCAATATTATTGTCAATGTTATATTAACAATAACACTATGCTAGCCATACTTTGGAGATAAGAAGCAAAGATCACAAGTTGTACATTACAGTGTCATCTTTTGTTCCCAATTTTTTATGTCACAATGAGTGTGTAATTTATTTATGTTTCCATATTTAAAATTCAAATTCAAATTATTCTTTATTCAAATAAGCTCTTATAAGCACTTTTGAATAGTCAAATGAACATATAGACAAAAAAAAGCTACCACTGGTTCAGAAGGCAGTTCTGCTGATACGCATATTATCAATCTATAAATTTTGTCGCATTATTTTTTTCTTCGTTTTCTGATTTAATTTATTCACTCAACCATTGTAGAAACGTAGAATATGGCGAATTTTCGATGGAATTTTGAAATAATATTGACTAATATCAAGACGTTTAACTACAATTCAAGACGAAAACGAAATAGATAGGCACAACTTTTCGATTGTTATTTCAAATAAGATTATTGTCCACCAAAAAATAATTTTACCACACTACCAGAGTGAGGAACTGCTATATTCTTTTACCTAATCACTCTTGCTAGTAAGGTTTCACAAGAGCACATTCTATATACTATAATTCAACTCTTTAAAATTAATGTTACAGTCTGACGCTATCACAATTATCTAATAGGGCAATACTGAAATAAAATTTATATGTATTGTTGTTTAAAAATTATAATTTTCAATGTATTCAACAAGTTTTTGACCTCTAAGCAAATTTCTACAGCTTATAATGGAACTAAATATTTATAAGTTATACTAATGAATGGCTCATAATAAAAATATAAAAATAGTAATGAATTTTCCTACACAGTTACTTGGTTTTTATGTCAAATTTCATAATATCAAGCTACTGTTTGTTTGATATAAAAATTAAAGACAACACTAACATTTATATTAGGAATGTCCATGGTTTTTAATTAAAAGTGAACTAAGCATCTCTGCCTAATAAATATTATTTTTCAAGTGAAATCTGAATTTGCTAAATATTTTATTGTCTCTTAGCATTAATATTCACAAGTGCATTCTTTTAGTGGTTCACTGCAATAAGATAATAGAAATCTAATAATAGAAATATGTAAATAATTTATTTAAAAATTGGTATATTTTTGGTACTGGAACTAATTAAAGGAGTAGGAAGTAATACAATTTTTTATTATAAGATTCAGTACCCTTCATCACTTATTGATATTGCATAGCCAGAGTAGGCATCTTTGACAAGTTTAGCAGTGACTTCATGATCTGCTTTTCCATATCCTTGAGAATATCCATAAATATGTATCTTCTTATTTTCAGGATCATGAGAGATTCTTCCTCCACCTAGAGGTTCTAAGTCTAAAGGTAGCAGTTTGGCTTGCACCTATAATCATATAATTATTTAAAATTAGAATTTATAACATAACCACGGTGCTGAGTTCTGCCACTCAACACACAATGTCTCAGTGTCTTACACTAGGTTTCCTCTGCCTACCCTGCAGTGTCCAGGATATTTTATTTTTTAGGGGATTTTTTATTTTTTTTATAACAATGTTGTAAATAAAATAATAGGTAGCTAGCTAGCTAGGTATATTGCTAAAACTCTTACCTCATCAAAAATATCTGAATGATAGTTGCATCTCTTATAGCCTCTAACTATTACCATTTGTGGTTCTGCTTCACTTTTTGCTTTATCATAAACATTTATGAGAATATATTTGAAAACACCACTAGGATCAATGTCAACAAGAGGTATCGTAGATGTTGAAGACATGGTCCTGATACTACTAGCTAAGTTAACTGAAAATTAAATTTAAATAAATATACTTGTAAAATTAATTAATTTTAATTTACTTGTAAAAATAAAAATGGGTAAATTAGTCAGTTTTACATATTTAAGATGTATCCAGTATGAAGCAGGGTAGACAGAAGGAGCCTCATGTTAAGACACGCTATCCACTTTCGACCGAATTCTGTAGACTGCATGTTGACCTCAACGCCGCGCTTTATCTCGACAATAGAGCAAAGAAATAAAAATATTAAATATTACATATCAATAGTTTAATATAATATTTCTAATAAGCAAATAATTAAGCTTGTTTGCTTGCTTGTTACATTTAGGTGGTGGAAGAGCTTTACTATAATATCGCGCCTTATGCGGTTCAAGAAGTCTTAAAGACTGTTTTAAGAGTACCAGGGTTTTGGACATTAGAACGTACAATTTTTATAAAGACCTTTTGATTTAGAAATTTATTAATAGAAAATACCTAGTTAGTTTTTTTTACTGTCAGTTGACATTAAGATTTGACAGTTACACTATAACTATTATATAGAACCGTAAATAATTCTTTAATTTTAAAACTAAACATTAGGAAACAATAATATATTTTAATTTGAAATACTAAAATTAAATTGTATAATTTAGGAAATTCTTACTGAATTTTATTGTAGCGTTTTTAATATAAATGAAGTTTTTGGACTTACGATATTTTATATTATCTACACTCTACTTAAAAAATATTTAGATACCTATCTATATTTTTGTTGAAAACTATAAAGTTGAAGTAGTCAGTTGTTACAAATATAGCAAAAATAAAGTGGCACGTGTAATTTGATATTTAATTTATTAATATGAGTTCTGGGCCAATTAAAATGGACCCAAATCTCACAGGTAAATATAAAGTTCAGAAAATATACTAGTTACTTAAAAATACACCTACGAGTACGATGTATCTATCCTTGGTTGAATTATTCTTGTATACAATGCCAAAACAATATAATATTTTGATGATAACATGATTTAAACGATTTATTTATATACACAATATAAAATTACGTTAATATATATTGAATAAGAACTTAAATTTTATCAAAGAATACTCTGCTAATTCGTAATGTTTTTTTTTTCAGGCTTATGGGTGAACTTTTTCACTGCAGCAGGTATACCTTCTGAGGTAGCTGCTACGTATGCTTTGACATTCACAGAAAATAGAATTCAAAACGACATGCTACTAGATCTAAACAAGGAATATCTTAGGGATATGGGCATTACTAGAATGGGAGACATTATTGCTATTTTACGGTGAATACCATTTAAATAATACTGTTAGACTTTACAACTTCTAGACAACAAAACTCCCTAAAGGTCATAATTTAGTTCTTGATAATATAAACAACCACGAAAGAGTTTAGAATTAATTTGCAAAGTGGGTTTATATATAATAGTAGTATGAATAGTCTCTTCTCTTGGCCGCCTATGAGACAGATAAGAATAAGTTTCATATCTGTGACACCAAATGCTATATAACAATCTGGTTTGAAATCATAACATTTATTTTAGCCATGCAAAACAAGTTCACGAAAGTACAGCCAGGGACAGAGTGTTGAGTACAACAGTCACAAAAGTACCCGTAGCAGCTGTAACGGGTAGATCCACTGTTACACAACCGTCATCTCGTAAGTTTTATACTTGATATTTAAAATACTAACTTTTATCTGTAGTGCTCAACTGTACGTGGGTGCTCATTCCCAGATCTAGATCTAGATCTAATAATGAAAATATGGGAATAGTATCCTCAATTTTATACATTTACAGTTGTACTATTGTGCTCTTGCATTATGACTGTCCTAATATATATACAATACAAATAATTATAGTATTTTATGCAGTACATTCTGAGATTAGAATATTCAACCAAACAAACTCATCCACTTTACTATGTTAGTATAGATATCATAGTGTACAGTTACCAAAAAATATTATTAGAATTGCTTTTGTTAAATATGTTTAGGTTAAAAACAGCTGAACAAATAATACTGAACAAATAATACTATTCGATAAATATCGATTTTTATACGTAAACTTATATTAATAAAATTTTAAATTAAAAATACAAATTAAATTAGCTTCACACTGTATCCCGCACACAGCAGGGCAGGCAGAGGGAACCTAGTGTTAAGACACTCTGTTCGCTACTTTCTGCCGAATTCTGGAGGCATTGCGTGTTGAGTGGCAGAATTCAACGCCGCCCTTGGCCTCGACACCAGAGCAAAGAAATGGAAATATAAATTTAAGTAAATATTTCCTCTCTTTGTGTGGCAGTCAAACCCACAACCAGTCGGTTTTACAGTCACATTTCGTGTCACTGCACTACGACTGGCCTCAATAAGTTATCCATTTTTGTGTTATTATATGTTTTCTGTCCTTTCTTTTTTGTGAGGTACATAAATAAATGAAAAAAAAGATTAATAATATTCATCTTAAACTACTGGGAGATGAATATTATTTAAAGAGATCTTATTAAAAAAATTGCCTTTATTTATTATACTTTAATTATAATCATAAGACACATGTCTCATGGTAAATGCGGGTAGGTTGTAGATTTGATTACCAAATTTTTTTTTTTTTGTTTCGCTGTTACTTGAGTCTGTGGTGTCATCACATTCACGCATCTCCTTGTAAAATTCCGTCCATCGCTGCAAAACGTGTGGTTCTTCCGTTAAAATTTCACCATCCTTTCAAAGCACTCTTTCATTGTACAGGTTAGGGCCACTTCTCGCCAGATAAGCTTAATGTTTACTCTGAAGTTGTTCGTAAACTTTTCGGTCTCTTACATTCTCTGCCTTCTCACGCTTAATGTTTATCAGTACCTTCGTTTGGTGGTTTTGCAGCTTATACTCTTTCCTTTTTATTTCTCTCATACTTTTTATCCTTACATGAGGCCTTACAATCCTGTCATGCTTTCTTCTTTCTTTCTACAACTTCTTGCACTTCATCATCCCACCATTAGTCGCGCTTTTTGCTAAAGCCTCTTTTCCCTTTACCACATACCTCTATTGCTACTTCTGTAAACAGTTCTGTAGGGATAAAGCGAGAAGTTAAAACAAATAAATTACTATGAATCTACTAATACAACTTTATTGAAAATATACTAGATATATATTATTGATTTGTTTCAATTATTTAAAAAATACCAGTGTGAAACAACCGTAGCTTCGCTCATGGCTCACTTAAACTTATATTATTGCTCACTTAATCTTAATGAAGTTTTTCTATAAATTGTAGCCAATGTCATGTTCTGATGCAATAACTATAAAGTTTTATCTCAATCTGCTCAGTAGTTATTGTGTGAGAGTAGAACGGAGATCCATCAATCCCCTCATTAGTGACATAGCTTTAATATATGTATACAACAGTAGTATTATTACCATATTACAGCTGCCAGTCGCATATTGGAGCATTATACAAGAAACCCACAAGTGCAAGATACTTCACCTGTCAGAAATGCTCAGCAGAAAAGGAAATCCAATGATCTGTAATATAATTTTTCATTATGTTTAATACCCTGGCTAACAGTTGATTGCTATTTAATTTAGACATATGCGCTCATAATTGTAAAAATATACTGTTTTTATTTTCCTGATCTTAAAGACAAAACAAAGAGTGTGACAGGTGTATTTGCACTATATCCGCTTTGCTTACTCTGTTATATGTAGGATACAATTTGAAACTGCAAAAAAAATTACGATTGTACATGCAATAGTTGTTTGCTGCATCAATAAAAGTTAGTAGATAAATATTCGCTTCTTTTAACATACAATCTGTCACTGCAAAATATGCCTAATTTGAGAATATTGAATGCAATTAATTATGTGAAAATAACTTAACAGGGCTCCAGATGACATGAACATAAAGAAGAAACGTCTTATCAGATTTGGTACACCACCAGAATCACCCACTGTTAAAGATGGTAAATGTTTTTAAAATAATAATATGCTTAAAAAAAGGAAACTTATAAAATATTGCATGTAGCGAAATTTGAACCACACCTCTTGCTTATCGTCCAAGCTCCATCGAAATTCTTATATGCGCTGTTACGACTTACTTATGTTGTTAGTAGTGTAAATAATTATTATACAATAATGCCATTGTTTTTAGTTGAGATGTGTCTAAATAAAGTTGAAACATGTGAACAAAACTCTAAATCTAAGGACAAACTTTCTTTTTACTATTCCAAGAAATATAAGAATTACGTAAGGATTATATCATTTGCAACTAATAAATATTTTTTTCTTTTACTCTTCTACAGCACAAAACAAAACAGTATTCGCACGGCTTGGTAACTCTGAACCATGTAAACCGATTAAACCAACAAGCGAAAAGCCTAAACAAGTGTTTTCAAGGCTTGGCTCAAAGGACAGGGATCAAATAGTGCCCATAGAGAAAGATGCTCTGAAATACGAAGGAATACTAAAAAGTGATTCTAAAAAAATATTTACGGTCACCTCAGTGAATAATATAAGGAAAATAGCAGTTGGTACGATGAGAGCTGATCAAGCACCCATAAGTGTTAAAGAAAAATTATCATTGAAAACAAAATCTGTTAAATTCTCAAATCAAGTACAGTATAAAGAAATTGAACCTAAATCTCTGAAATCTGTGAATTTAGTGAAAAAGTTTACTCCGGTGTTCAACAAGCCAGAGCGCAGATTGTCTATGCCTGACAGTCAAACACCAAATGTAAAGGCTAGGTTAGGTATGAAAAGTGAACAAAGAGTTACTTTAAATAAAAATGTTTTCAACAGGTTAGGTGCTTGATATAAAATAGTCAGATATTTTTTTAATGGTCAAATATAATTATCAATAACATAATAAATGTTATTGTATTACTTTCTTGAAAGATCTTTTTCAAGTTGAATTCTTTGACATTACAATTTTTGAGACTATTTTAAGATATATAACTAAAGAGTTTTAATTTTTAGTCATAATATTGTGTCTTGTAATTATTCTTATTTAATATACTTGTGTTGGTTATAATATTTAAAAATTAGAATTTTGTATAAGTGGAAAGTTTACTTCAGTGTGCAGTAAGCCAGAGCGGGGAGATTGTCTATGCCTGACAGTCAAACAAAATGTAAAGGGAAAGAGTGTTAGGTATGAAAGCGAACAAAAGTTACCTTTAGTAGAAATGTTTTTGTTGTTTTTTGCGCTTATAATAAAATAACCAGCTAATTAAATGTTTCAGTATATTTTGTTTGCATTATCTTTTTCGTATTGAGTTTTTTGACATCAAATTTTTAAGAATA
>DVQM01000979.1:0-13667 GCA_018231645.1 Heliconius ricini
GTTCCCTCTGCCTACCCTGCTGTGTGCGGGATATAGCGTGAACCTAATTTAATTTTTAATTATAATAATATTTTCTTATCGCCAAGTTTTATTATAATAACGTTAACTAAGCTGATATTAAGAAAATTCACTAAATTCTCAATAAATTACTTAATAGGGACTTTAGCGAAGTACCCACTTTCTTATTCCCTATTGAATATAGAATTAATTCCATTCAAGGACCGTTCTTGTTCCACTAAAATTTACCTAGAATAATCTTCACTCTGTATTCAAATATTATCTATATTATTAAATACAAACTCGTACGAAATAATATATAAATTACTAACTTGATTGTCATCCTTAATTATGAACTTTAGTCTAGAAAAAAATATGGAAATATTAGTGTAGTATTTAACACTTATTTACAACTGTAGTAAAGATTTTAATAAACATTTTATTTAGTATTTATTTAGTATTTACAAAGTCATACATTTAATCTTCTTTCAATAGAGGCAAAAATTGTGTCACAAGTAGAGTTGAAGTTGTACACCGAAACACTACGTTATTTTTTCTTTATGATCTTTTTTTAGCTTCACGCTGTCTTCTGCGCATAGTGGCGTAGACACTGGGAACCTAGGAACCTAGTATTAAGACTCTCCATTTCCGGTGAGATACTTCCGGTCCCCACTTTCTACCGAATTCTCGAATGGTAGAATTCATCGCCGCGCTTTGTATTGTTACCAGAGCGAAGAAATGAAATGATTAAATTTCCCCTGGGTGGGAAACGCAACCATCACAACCATCGCGCTTTCAGTCACGCTTGTGCTCCTGTGACAGTCACAATACGAACTTGAGTTATTATTTATCCTAATTAGCCAGAAAGGCTCTAATGACAGGTTACCCATAAAATATTGCATGCCACTGTACTGCCTTACAACAAACGGAAACTTGGTCTATGAATAAGTGAATTTTAAAGTAGTTAGAAAGCGGGAGAGCCTATTGTTAATACACTCCGCTTGCCACTTCTCGCCGAATTCGGGAAGCATTGCTTGTTGAGTAGCGGAACTCAACGCCGCGCTTCCTTGAAATCAGAGCGAAGAAAACGATAATACATTTTTTTTATTTCCTCAAGTTCTAATCGAACCCACAACTATACTCACACGCTTGTGCCTCTAAATACTTGCCTCAAACGAGAAACGGGAATTACGATAGTTTATTGTAGTTATTTACAGGCCCAGGCCTATATGAAGATTTCATTAATTTAAATCTTATTACAATACAAATTATATATGTAAAAAGACTCAATTTGATGATTCGATTTTAATAAAACGAAATATATGATTCCCAAATAAATAAAATCTGATCAAATTAATAGTCACAGTAATTAATAACTCATAAATAATGAAATAGGTCGGTTTGGATTTATATTTCAATCGTAAATGTAAATATATTCAATTTTCATTTATAATATTAACTAGCTAGCTTTATATTACAGCTTTATTTTGTTAAAGAATTTGTTTTATTTTTATGAGATGTCGCCTCATTTTTAATTTTAATTTGATTAGATGGATATAGGAGACCGTCTATATCTACCCTCCTACATCTGTCCGACTGGACAATGCAGACTATATATATATGAATTAAAAAATATTAATAATTTTCTTCTCCTATTAGTTGCTACAGGAAATTGACATTATTTGTTTTTTTTCATTTTCAAGCTACAAACTTCAATAACATATAATGAATATAAAGAAATAAATGTTTAAGGGTAAAAATCGGATCTTTGTCTCGGTTTTATTTACACGATATTAGGGGTGTTAGTGGTGATCACGCTTTACATTTTTTATAATTGTAAGTACAATTCTTAGAGTCTTAACTGCTATACACTCTCTAAGCATAGTTAAATGCACAGGTTTTGTCCGCGTGAGCGAAAATATTCCGCTACGTGATTTCGACAGGCATTGACAATATATTGATCAGTAATTTTAAATGAATATTTTTAAAACCGATTGTGGGTTGAGTCTATTTTTTTTTCTTTGCATCCATTATATTTTAAATTGCAATATGCAAATAAAAAGAACAAGTACATTATGTATTAAAAAAATTATGTATGAAAAGGCTTTAGCCTGTGTCTTAAATTTCATTTAGAACACAGGACTTACCTATACATTATATTCATATATATACATATATGAAAATAAATGCCTACAAAAATAAAACATTTTAGCGCAGATGCGTATGTAGACCATTCGTGGCGTAGGGGCACAGGTGTAAACTGTAAACGCGACAGGTTATGGATTCGATTTCCACTCAAGGAAATTAAAAGGAAATTAACTCGTTTTAGTGTCGAGGTAAAGTGTGACGTTGAGTAGCCACTCAACATGCAATGCTTCCAGAATTCTGAGAAAAGTAGAAGGCGTAGTTTGTTTTAACGCTAAGCTCCCTCTGCTTACACTACATGCGGGATTCAGAGTGTAGCTGAAAATAAAAAAGGAAAAAAATCAAAAATAATCTTTGTTCATATATATATACATTCTTTGTTATACTAACATTTTAAACGATATTCGAAATTAGTTTGATAGTATTTAACTTAAATCAATGTGTGGATTAATGAAATAAATAGTGAACTTTAAAAACACTAAATTTCAACTCTTTCCCTATCTTTGTTTCAATACACTATAAAACAACCTAAAGAACTATAAATAAACTCGAGGATAAAATCCTTATCGGTACTATTCAATGCACATCTAAATTTGTTTCGTCTTATCTGGCTAAAGTTGCTGAAGTGATTTTACAATATTCGTTAAACTATTTACTAGAAATAGCTATACAATATAAAAAAAAATTATCGCTGAAATGTACGTGTACGTGCATAACTTGTTTCTTTTTTTCTGTATTCGAAATTGACAATAAAAATATCAGTAAAATATTATATATTTTTTTAAATGTAAAATAAATAAATAATAATAGTGCCATGACAAAAAAGGTATGGATGAAACGACTGTCTGTAGAGTTATCAGATTTTTTCAAATATCTATAAATTTTTATTTTCCTGACTTTTTACTATATTTATATTGTAAGTTCTCACTTCATCTCAAATAACATAATTGTAAGTCTACGTTTACGAAAAATATATTTTCATTTCTTCGCTTAGTCTCGATACCAGAACGAAGAAATGAAAATATAAATTTAAGTATTTTTTTATCGAGAAATGCTAACAATAAGATACTTTTCATTACTTTAATTGTTTCAAAATAACCCACTATGCCTAAGGTACGAGTTACTGTTGGGGACATACAATTCTTCAAGTGCGATGTACAACTTTTATTTATTTTCCTTTGGCTATGCGAGCCAAGCGCAATGAAAAGCTATTTTTTTTACAAAACATTTAATTCTAAATATCCCTTTTAGCTGTTAAAGTAAAAATGATTTTCGCTTAAATTTATCAAACTAAATTTTTCTTTACAATATTTTTTATATATTTTCATCATCAATAGCAAATATAAACACAATATACGTGATAGAGCTAATATACGACAACATAATGATTTTATATAAAGTTCTTGGAAAGTGTCCGTTACGGGTACGTTTATGGGTTTAAATTTCACTTAAATTTTAAAAGTTTTGCCATTTTGCTTATTATGTGTTATCATATTTTTTAAATACGTTTTTTTGCATCCATGTGCATATCTATTGACATTTTTTTTTCGTGTCTATTAATTATATATTTTTCCTTTTTTTTTTAAAGGACAATATCATATTTTATCGATTATTTTTTTATATAATTTTCTGAAAGTGTATGCTTAACCTTAACTAGTTTCTCAAAAATAAACTTAACTAGTTTCTCAAAAATTAAAAAAAAACCAATGTATATGTAAAATATGCTTGTCGTCATCGCCTATAATTGCGGCGAAACTTTGTGATTTTCTTTTTCTGTTGAAATTGTTAGTGTACGCTGTGTTGGTGATAAAAATAAAAAATAAAAAAATAAATATATAAAATGTAAAGTAAAAAATGGTGAAAAAACATCGTACACATTATGTTCTCTATACATAAATACTATTCGTGAATTTATCATGTAAACGTTTCATAGGTATGAAAAAGATCGTTTATCTCCATTTCATTGAATAGTATAAATGATTTTATCTAAAAGATATAGCCTCGAAACATACTCATCAATCTCCTTAATTCAACAACTTTTCAATAGTAAAAATCCAATATCAAAGACAATTGAATGATAAATGAAACATATTAGCGACAGCGCCATGAGATATACCTCACTCGTTATTAAACGAAGAATTTCATCAACACCAGCTTTCAATTTATGTCTCTGACAATTTGTTTTTAATTCCTTTTTGTTTCGAGTGAGAGTTATAAATGATAGAATCTTAGAGCATATTAGAAAGCTGTTGTTTATTAATGACAGTTTTTATATCTTATATAATACACTTCAACATACAACTTAATTTACTATTAACATGACTACGTAAAAAGTAACAACTTAATATAATTATTTTTAATTATGAAAATATTTATATTAAATATTGTTAAACATTATATATAGAACTCCAAAAAGATATAGACTGCAGTATACGGATTCATATAACAAAAAGGTTTATAAATTCACCCTAAAAATAATTTGATCATTACTTAATACTTAATATTGATTAATTCATGCTTCTCTTCTTCATGCTTCTCTTCTTCATTTTTTATGGCCACGGTGCTTTCGAAAGACGGTGAAATTTTGACAGAATAACCACACGTTTTGCAGCCATTGACAGAATTTGACAAGGAGATGAATGAATGTGATGACGTCTCAGTCCCAGTAACAGCAGAACACTGAGCCTTGATGTAGCTTGTGGCGAAATCAGTATAAAAGAAGCTTAGAGTGCAATACGAAGGCTGAAATGTTCTGGTTTTTGTGCAATGTATGTTGGAAATCAGGGGAGATCCCTGACGATTGGCAAGGGGCAGTCATCGTCCCTTTATATCATGGATGCACAGACCGCGGCACGCCTGTCGAATACTGGTGGCCCGCCGACAGCAAAAATAATACTCTCGTACATTCGTAAAATATAGAATTCTATTCCAGAATAAAACCAAAAAAAATATGTGCGAAACTTCTGGCGGCCGGCCCGCCATCAGTTCATGATTTGCCCGAGTTATCTAGAGTTAATATATGATAATTTGACCATCTGGTGTCAGGAAAGGGGTAAAATTCGAATTACTATATTTGACCCAAACAAACAAATAAACTGGCCACGCTAAATAAAACCATTTAAAAATCTGATAATTATATATATATGATAAAATCCTAAAAATACCAACCATAAATAGCAAAAAACGTATATTTTCACACTATAAAAGGAATGAAAAAAAAGGAATGAAGACTGTTTCCAGTTAACCTAGAATTATGAAATTTGGCACCTAGGGTCTACAGGTAGTACTAGTTTAGGTGAAAATCTGTAAACTATATATTTATGGCTAAATGGCTCGTTTCAATAGTAGAATAATAAAAATTACGAGACAAACAAACCTCATTTATATTTATTAAAAAAAACAGCTTCGCATGTTGTATGGTGGAATTCAACGCCGGGCCTTTACTATAATCATAATTCATTCCCTCGAATGGGGATCGAACTCATAACTGTCACGTTACAGTTACACTTTAGTCCATCTACCTTCGACGGAGCTCTTTTACGACTTACTATTTATTATACATTCAAAGGCACTTATTTTAAGAATATTGCGATGTAATATAAAATCATAACTTATAAAGTATAATATAGGGATCCTCTATAGTAAAATATATTTGGACATGACGTATATCACGTAAATTAAATACAATTACTTATTTCTTAAGAAAATACTAAAGCACCAATCCTATTATGATTTTTTAAAATTAATAAATCAAAGCTTACACAACAGATATACCATATCTCCATTAAGTATTCTTCACTACCAGACCCGACTTAAAGTGGTTATCATCATATGAATAACCTTAGGTTGCCGAGAGGATTGAGCACCCATAATCAGAATTATAATCACGCCGCTACTGTTAGAAAGCGCAGTCGTCGTTGGAGTCGCCAAGGGAACTAACGTGAAAGTGAACTCGCACTATTGACGCACGTTATTCATACTG
Source organism: Heliconius ricini (assembly GCA_018231645.1). Taxonomy (NCBI): domain Eukaryota; kingdom Metazoa; phylum Arthropoda; class Insecta; order Lepidoptera; family Nymphalidae; genus Heliconius; species Heliconius ricini. Next base: position 6,125 of record DVQM01000979.1, read on the forward strand.
TCTCAATAATATATTGTACAAGTACCGTGGTACAAATCTTACCAATCCTAGGCATAAACGCATAACGACACATCTTAATATATATATTTATACTTATATCTATGTTGTTAAAAAACCAAGGTTACTTTTTTGAAATTCGAAACTGCAATTTTGTTTAATCGATATCAACAGCAACAGATGACGGTTATGGTGCCAATCTCTATCCATATTTCCTATATTTGATAATATTATGTAAATTATCATAAAATGGTATACTATAAGGAAAATTAGACCACTACATATGGAAATAACTCAATGGTGCTATAAAATATGGCAGAAAGAAATAATTTTGCAAGTGTTTAACATTTATACAGATAACAATGTATCACAGAATTAAATTAATAATTCATTGCCGATAAATAATTAAGTCTCAATAAATCGTGATAAAAGTGATTCATTTATGGTATAACTTTACCAGGTATCCATAACGTTATAAGATTGTTGTTATTTTATTTACGGACAAGCAGTATTTATGTATATCGAAACAAAATTATTAAGTTAAAGTAAACACCAAAATGTTCATTTTAAAACCAATATAAATTAACACTTACTAACAGGGAAATAGTAAAATAATGAAAATATTGACACCTTAACGTACTACTACGTAAGTAAGAATACTAATATTCGTCAAAGAATAATAATTGAGGCCATCATGGCGAAGTGGCATAAGCGTGGGACTGTAAACGCGATAGTTGTGGTTTCAATTCCCACTCGGGGATGTAAATTAATATTTATTAATAATTCCATGTCTTCCCTGTGGTAATAAGACGTGCGAATAGAAATGTCGGATAGCTTGAACTAAAAACAAAACCATCACCAACACCATTCGACAAACGAGACGTTGTTCACTGAACACTAAGCGTTCACTGAGCACTAAGCGTTGACGCAATGAAATCAAATCTTGAAAAAGAAACCGTCACGGACCTATCGAGATGTTTCCAGCCTCAGCAAAGTACAACATTTTTTTAGTAGTCCTCTTCAAAATGGTAGCCATCACACATGTGTTTTCAATCAAAACTGTGCTCATTTTTTTTATAAAAACCCTGCTACTCATTGGTTTTTTATATTCATTTATCTTACTACTGATAGTATATGATACAGAAGTTTATAAAAGCGATATTTGGGCTCCATTGGCCACTTTATGTTATAAGCTTTCCTGTTACTGGACATAATGGAACATATCCAGTCACCAGAATCGCGAATTTTAAAAACCTCTTAGCTTCTATCCTTAATTTTGTATATATATCGCATCTTTGTTATCACTTCTGATATCATCTTTAACTATAAAATCTTCTTGCACGGAAACTGAATCCAGCGCAGAAAAATCATAATCATTTTCTATTTAAAATAATTAACTCCAATAAATCTCAATAATAAGAAATTCTAAACAATCACAAAAGTTACATAAAGCCTAAATTATACGTCAAATTGATGTGCAACATCTTCATTACAACAAAATGACGGAACTTACCGAGGTGGCGGAACTATTTCCTGCGAGGCTACCGAGTTGGTTCGGATGCTTGCAGCGATTCGATGATAAATATGACAAAGGCAGCTCCTAGGGTTAAGACATTAAATCCTATCAAAATATCAAATTGAATTCCATTGTCACCTATATAACATTAAACTCCAGCTCTAAAGTAACGTTTTCAATTTTAACTACAACTGTAATACATTGTTTAGAAATAACTTTTTGACCCTCAATGCCCATGAATTGCATATCAATTTGCGTACGCTTACCAGGACTAGAACCATATTTCGGTCGTTACGTTCGTCAAATTGACGTAGGTAATATTTTTTATCTAAATGACCCTTACGATGACAGTAATTACATCCAATAACTTTTATTATTATATATATCAGAGTTGTTATTTGATTGCGGTAAAATAGCGTTAGGGCCAAGGAAATTTTCTTTTTACAGTCTCGTGATAAATGACCCGGGTTATTTCAATTAAAACATATTATTTAATCTTTTGAAGCCATTTTGTAACAGCAATATATTTAGTACTCTACTTTTGATTTTACGTTTTCGAAATGTTTTAAGTACGTTAGGAAGCGAGTCGGAGGTATTTCTTAATAGCTCAGATCGAATAAAACTAGAAAACATTTCAGTGATCTGCCTCAGTCTCACCTCAGCGTCGGCAGCTTCCGGTCGAACTCTCCTCAAATGTATCCACGCCGTTGTAGCGTACTCTGTCGTTGTACTTGCTGCTGGCTTGGTCTGAAGTGTAGCTACACACAACTTTTGTACGTCGTCTGCATATCGAAACTCTTTTCCAAACGTATAGATTACTTCACTAGTTCCCACGTAGTTGAATGGAGCGACCAGGTGTCAGCTTTCATTCGTACTTCATATGGAGGGACTTTCAACTTTGTAATGGTTTCGTCCACATTTGCGCACCAACCTCGGATACCGTGCAATCTCTCGTATGGGTTAAGTGGCGGTAGGTAGAAATAGAGCTTTTATTCCACCGCTGCTGTCGGCGAAGCGCTGGTGTATTAATGTTCAAGGTCTATTTTTAAAATGAAAATTCACACTTTTCACTTTATTTTCGTAAGGAGGCTTGTGTAGAACCAAACATTATTAGTTTTATTCAGATATAATTGCCGATAGTAAAGTTTATAATGACAGATACATGTATAATTTTTTATTCTGACTCAAATTCTGACTTCAATCAAAAACAGTAATTTTAAAAAGTATTTTTTAATTGGATAATTAAACAATAAATCAATATTCAAATATTTTTAAGCTAAAATATCATTACAAAATGTTTTGCGCATATAACTTAAATGCCAATTGTTACTTTTGTAGGATTAATTAATTAAATAATGATACTTATAATGTATCATTATTTAATTAATTAATCCTACAAAAAAATTGACTATGCACAAATACATTAGAATTTTGTGTATGTAACACAAAATTCTAATGTATTTGTGCATATTCAAGAACTGTAAATAAGAATAAAAAAAACAAAAACCCCGACAGCATAAAATTAAAAATAAAATACACAAGCCCAATAGTTTATTAGGATTACCGGTCCTATAAGTAATTCTTCAATCAATAAAATCTTAATCCTAATTAACAATTGGGCTTGTTTATTTTATTTTTAGTTTTATGCAATCGGGGTTTTTGTTTTTATAAATATTTTTTTATTTATTAAGATTCATTAGGATTATGAAATGCAAAACTTATAATGATAAGCATGACATACTTTTTTAAAATCCTTGTATTGAGCTCTTGAATTTGATACCCAGGCAGAGCGAACCCGTGGAATTTGTAGTAAGACTCCTCGTCTCCATTAAGACACTTCTGTTCCGTGCCTCCGTTTCCGCCTAGTTATAATATAGTATGGTAAAATTGTTAAAATTTTACTTAAATAAATAAAGCACATAATGGAATAGATAAAGTAAATTTTACTCACAATTGTTATGTATCTTCTGTGAAAAATATGAGACGCAAAGTTAAAAGCCTTATGCATGTACCTTTATTATGGGATATTGTAACGAAATCAACGAAACGGGTGAAAGTGTAAGTAGGTCGTTTATCAGCACCACCGTAAGAGGTTAATATTTTTACCTTTTAAACGTTTCGTTAGCGTAAATTGAGCATATTTTTATTAGCTTAACGTTATATTCCGTACATAGCTGGAAAGATAGGTAGAGGGAACCAACGAACCTAGTGTTAACATATTCCGTCCCTATTACGACACATTCTTTGTTCACTTCCGCCGAATTCTGAAGGCATGCATGTTGAATGGCGGAACTCTTTTTGCCTCGATACCAGAGCGAGAAAAGGAGAATATTAAATATTTAATTTCCTTGACTGGAATAGAACCTGTCTACACAGTGTCTGTCTTACAGTCGCGCACTTGTGGTCCTGCGCCATGACTGGTCTCTGTAGATAAAATAAGAAAATATAATAGGAAAAACAATGTAATGATAACAAAATAAAGTTAAATGCAAATAAACCTAAATATATTTAATTATTTATTCGACTGTATTTGTGGCTATGATTAAGCCAAACTGAGGACGTACTGTACTATAAAACGTAATATTATATCGCTCGCCATGTATTATTAGTTATTTTATTAGGCTTTCTAATAACAATGACATTTTAATAAGATAGTTAAATACAGTCTGTCTGTTTTTATTAAAACTACACTAAATTGAAATATAATTAATATTTATAAATAGTTAATTAGTGGCTTTATACGATTTATTAACGGTGCCTAGCTGCTTTGAAGCACCCCAAAAATATCGAACCGTGACTTATATTATGCTGCTTAAAAGCTTTCAAAAATTTATTTTATTTGTTGTTTGCTTTATCGAACCTTATAACACAGACCGCAAATATTTACAAACCTATATGTATATTGTAAACATTCTCTATAGTGAAACTTCTCAACTACAGCTATCGTAAGTAAATAGATCCAAGTTGTATTACGAAACCATACATTTTAAAGAACAAATAATAAGATATCCCTTAGATATTAATTAAAAATTACTGGTCTATATGCCTCTATCTCCTAACAATTAACCAGTTTATTTATTAAGTATAAAACCTCTATTTTTCAGAGTGCCGCACCTTTTAAGGAAAATAGTGACCTCTATAAAATCCCTTTCTTGTCTCACTATCTGTCTGTCTGTATATTTATCTGTCAAGAGCCTTTATTATTTGAACATCGAGTTGAAATTCAAACCATATACTCAGATCTACAGCTCCATGATTTCCTGAAAAAAAAGGATTTATACATTTACTTTAAAAAATATGTGGTCGTATTTCAGGCTCTGGCTAAACTAAGCTTGAAACAAATTATTGTATTTTCATTTAAAAATTATTAATTTGTAGGTAAGTTACATAATCTCTTTAAAATAAACTTATTTAGCTTCAATAGAAAACATTTGAATTTTTGCCAACATTAAAATTTTATTTCCTTTACTTATTATTATTTTTCGCCTTAGTTTGATAGTTTAGGCTTATATTTTTTAACTAATCCTATAGGAAACTAAAAAAAAATTCATAAATATATTTAATAAATATTTGGTTATAGCTCAAGCGGGCCGGCGTTTCAGCAAAAAAATATTAAAAAATCAACTGGAAGAAAGTATAGTTCGATATTGGATCTAAATTATGCGTTGAAAAACTATACTGCAAGTTTCTTAGGAGTTTTAAAGCTACTCGCCTTTCTTTGATGTTTGAAATAAACCCTTTTACTTTTGCAACAGCGAAGGAAAAATAGACTAATGCTTGAAAGAAACGTGCATAAAATAGTAACATAGAAAGTTACAGTTTCTGATAAAATTTGTACAAACATGTCGAAAAGAAAACATTTGGTGCAGGAACTGATAACTTATACAGAGCTTAGTATTATATATCCATTTAAAAATTAGGCTACGCGAGTTAGCTTCGCACATCGTCGATTCGGTACAAAAATTGGAGGTCTCGAGCTTTTTCTAAAATTGAAGCTTAGTTTAATTAGTTACTTAGCCTTTCATCTGATACCTCACTTGAACTAAATGCTATCTGCCAAATTTCATAATTCAACCATCAACCAGAAGTAACCTATTAATTTTCATTCCCTTTAAACTCTCGAAATAAGCTTTTTTACGATATAAACGGCCATATATTTTTTTAAGTAAATGTATAAATACTTTTTTTCAGGAAATTATAGAGCTCCCGATCTGAGTGGGTATATAGTTTGAACTTCATTTCGATATCTCCAAACGTTCCTGAGATAAAGGCTCTTGACAGACAGACAGACACACAGAGAGATAAATAGACAGACAGATAGTCGGACAACAAAGTGATCTTATAAGGGTCCCTATTTTCCTTCAAAGGTAGGGAAGACTAAAAAACAGAGGTTTTATACGTCTAAGGGATGTCTTATTATTTATTAATTAAAATATATAGTTTCATGATACAACTTGAATCTATTTACTTACGATAGTTGTAGTTATGAGTTTCACTATAGAGAATGTTTACATGACACAAATAGGTTTGTATATATTGGCGATCTGTGTTATAGGGTTCGATAAAGTTAGCTGTATCCTGCATTTAAACTAGCACAAGTGCGCGTAAGTTGTGAGTTCGATTTCCACTCGAGGAAACTAAATATTTAATATTTTCTTTTTCCCACTATGGTGTAGTGGCAGAAGGAATTTCGCCACTCAACACTCATTGCCCTGGATACAATTCAGCATTCGGCAATTCGAAGGGATTCAGCGGAAGTGGGCAAAAAAAGTGTCTAAATGGGAACGGAGTGTCATAACACTAGATTCGTAGGTTATAATAGCTGATAAAGCGTGAAGCTAAAAAAATGTTTGCACATTTTATCTACGTGCTAAAGCCTAATAAGAGACAAACATATGACATATAGATTTTTCTTTATTGTAATAAAAATATTTATGTAACATCACTAACAAATGCCGATAACTCCGTGTATCTGATCTGTATTACTCTAGCTGTACTGTAACAATATGTACCTTGAATATAAATTAAAAATAATTAAATAAATAAAATAAAATATGCATGGCAATACACATAAATAACATAGTTAATTATGAATAATATAAACGATATATTTTTATACCATGTTAATCTAAAGGTCGTGTATTATCGTCCCGAGTGTCGCAACCGTAGCTCCGTCTCGTACCAAATGTATAATAAATATAATATAATAAATTGAAGTCAATGATGTCACGATCTTTTAGGATCGAATTTCTTATAAAGGCAACATATGTGTAGGCACATATAGAGGATCAAAGTGATCTTTGACTATTATTATAATATTGAATGTTGCTTGACGTCGAAAAAGCTGACGTAATGGGCTTATACGAACTGTTATAGCGACATTAACTATGTCGTGGCTGATGCCATCTCGCAGTACGCTCGCTGTATATAAGCTATGCATGTAGGGCGTTGGTCATTGACGTATTGTATACCATTTCTACGACTTGGTATTCGACTAGTAGGAATGTGATGTTATTTTATGTCCCAGCTGCGGTATATGTAGTAGTGTCCGCCCGTTTCATACGGGTGTGTGGTATTATTTTATGTCCTGGAACTCTGGTTTATGTAGCAGTGTCCGCCTACGGTTCGAGACACGACTGTAGAGTATGTACCGTGCGTTTATTTAACATATCGGCCACCTTGCGGCAGTGCGTTCGTTCCAATGAAATATTGATCTCATATTGATCTCATAAATCAATCAACATCACAAATAACCATTCTAATACAATCTTAATATAAACAAGCGAAACAAATAGGAATACGCAGAGACATATAACATACCTTGTAAAAAAAAATTGAAATATTATTTTTAATCCTCAAATTTCAAATATATGTATTAAAATTTTAAACTTTTTTATTTATTTTTAAACTTAAAGCACGCTTTTATGTATATATGCACACACATCCACGCACAGACACACACACACACACACACCCACACACACTATGTATGTATGAAAATTAAATGCATATGAACGTGAATTTGAATTT
>DVQM01000980.1:0-13651 GCA_018231645.1 Heliconius ricini
GTGAGTGGTAAGAGAGGGAGGGGGAGACCTCGGTTGACCTTCGAAAACACAGTATTAAAAATACTGGAGGAAGGTCAAGTAAAAAGCATGGGCAAGGTTGATGACAGTGGACGAGGCGAAAGAGGTACGTAGAGACCGTAGAGTTTTGTTTCGTTCTCTCTGACTACCCCGCTAGGGATAAAGCGTGAAGCTAAGTTAAGTTGAAAGTTTCATTAATCAAATATACAATGTGGTGTAAAAATATAAAATAATAATACATGATTACAACTATGTAAATGATTTAAAATAATGTAAAACATATTGTAAAAATACCAAACATGTACTGTACTAGACTGTGTGGTGTGAATGGCAAAAATGATCTATATATCAGAGTGAAGAAATGAAAATAATTTCCCCAAACGGAGATCCAACACACAACCACAACAGCAAAATTTAATTAAGGTTGAAATAGAAATTTACAATGCCATAGTTAATTGGATTTTTAAGTATACATTTTAATATCAATGAACAAGATTCACATAAGTTATTGTTAGACAATGAAAATATATTTGAAAATTTAACAAACCTTGTTAATACAGATAGTGAATTAGCAAAATTTTCTGTAATTTCTCTTTTGTTTTTCATCTTAAAGAAGCATTGGCTGTACTTTCTTATAGTAAGTTTGAGTCTAGGATTTATAGGAAAAGTTCAATGTAACTTTTATTAAATATATTATGTAAATATTTTTTTTATGATATTAACAAATAATTCAATCAATTTATATATAATAAGCAAATAAAGTAATATTATCATTAAATAAAAAAAAAGTATAGATTGCACTCCACTTCAAAGCAGAAAGTGCAGAATGGAGTGTCTTAACAATAGGATTCCTATGTCTAGTCTAATATAAGCAGGATACAGAATAAATCTAAAAAAAAACAATTACTACCTTGTAACTGTGGGAAGATCTTTAGCAAAATTCTCTAATACTGTCCTCTGAGCATCCTCAGTCTCTGCACTTAATAATTTTTCTACCTCTGCTTCTGGCAATTTGTACTGTAATTAAAATACATATATAAGTTATAAAATTATTATCAATTGAATTTTATTGTGCAATGATAATCTGTTTAGGTATAAGTTAATACAATGCATCTATGGGACTTTTTTTAAGAATTAGAAATACAGATTATATTTAATGTTTATGATTCAGTGGGGCAGCATTTAAACATCACTTCTAGCTTTGGTCAGATAGAATATATTTACCATTATTATAAATTATAATATTTAATAAATATAAACATATTGAAAGACTATTTTATTGAGCATAGCTTTTAAAAATGGTTAAATTACCACTTACTTATACTTGAGTTGAGTCATTAATGATAAGCATCATTATTAACCGGTGGCAAAAACTATGTTGTTTATAATTAACTTTAACATACAATACTTTTATTTATATGTGATGATTTTGAAATAAATTATATAAAATTTGATTTTAGGAAAGAAAATATAAGGAATTACTGATTATATGAACATATGTAGATGAAACGAATAAATGTTATAAAAAATAATCTGTTGTGCTACTTACACTATTCCAAATAATTACAATTGGTAGTTTGTATTATTGCTCAAAGTTAAAGGTACGATATTTATTTATATATTTTTTTTATCTTACCTTGTCAGGAATAGGTTTGATATCAGCGAAAATAGTCCGCCAATAGGACCATGCAAACATTATCAGCAAAATGTGATAGAGAACGAGATATAAACATTGTTGCACTGTACTTTCTATAGTAACTGAAAATTAAATAATCGTTTAACTAATTATATTATGCATTACACATACAATTTATATTTTAGTTACTCACAAATGCACAACTGTATAACGTAGGCATAATAGGACCATGTCACAATCGAAACGATTAAGAGCACTGGAAGCCACTTAAAGGCTCTCCAGCACCACATGTTGCACGTTCTACAACATACGCAATAGCCTGGTGGAGAAACTCTATTATTTTGCATTGACGAAGCCATTAATGATAATTTATTATGAAAATATTCATCCTCAACTTGAAATAAATGACAACCCAAAATGAAAGTTTAAACAACTCTTGCCAGTATGACAAGGAATATTATTTATAATATATAATGTTGCTAGACTAATAAAAATTGACCTTATTAACTGCTAAATTATTGCTTTCACATGATACTGTAATATTTATTTTTTTGAAAATTTAGTCTTTATATATTTTAAAGTACAGCATAAATGTTATGGTTACCATTAGATTTCTTGAGACTTTTCTTTTTTTATATTATATTTTTTTCTATTTTTAAACGAAGTAATGAAATTTACGAAAAACAATGTTCTCTTTAAGTAGTAAATACAGTTTTGAGTACATGAATACTATTATAAATTCATTACCATATTATAAATAAACATTCGAAATATGTTAGGGTTTATAATAAAGATTATTGTAATATAGATAATTTTAAGTCTATGATTAACTTAACTGTCAAAAAATAACATCTGCAAGTTTGAGAACCGATTCATAGCGTCAAATTTTATTGTTTTTTATAATTTCTCGACACCCACCAAATTGTAAACTACTTAAGTTTTAATCATGGAAGTAAAAGAGTGCAACGACTTAACAGAGGAAGTAAGTGAATATAACTATTAAAAGCATTAATTAAAGTTTATTTTATTGATTGTTGTTCACTTCACATGACGTGTTTCAGAATCAATTTATTGTAGACGATGTGAGTAAAATAATTAAAGAAGCAATCGAAAATTCCATCGGAGGCACTGCATATCAACACAATAAAGTGAATCAATGGACGTCGGCTGTAGTAGAATCTTGTTTAGGACAACTTACAAAACTTCAAAAACCATATAAATATATAGGTGGGTATAATCATTTATAATATTTTGCGAATGGACTACAGTTAATAGTATGTTACCACCACTATATTAAAAGTAGAAATATTAACAATGTATAGATATTAAGTCCCTGTAATGTTAATCTTTGAGCTAGCATCAAAATTAATAAAAAGTGATAATGTTTCTTTGGAAGTTGGTGATTATAATCAATTGTATATAAATAGTAAAATTTGTTATTAATAAACATCATACCGTGGCGACAATGTTATATAATAGGTTCAATATTTTTTTCTTCAATTAATTATGTACATTAAAAATGTTCAACAAGAAAGAAACAATTATTAATTATTCACATCATTTAAAATTGCTATATTTTTTTTCATAACAATATTTTAAGTGCACTGCCACAGTGGAACAGTGTCTTACTGTAAATAGATTGATTGTGGGTTTTCTAATTTTGGGAACTTATTATTTTGATTTGACCACTCTGGGAAGAAGAAATGTAGCATTGAATACCACCATTTAACGAATAGAGTGTCTTGACACTAGAATCGCTCTTCCCATCTTTGTTTACAGAGAATACATGGAGAAGTTGAAAAAAAAACATTTGTGTTTGCCTAAACTTAATTTAAGTATTTCTTTTTCAGTAACTTGTACAATAATGCAAAAAAATGGAGCAGGACTACATACAGCCTCATCCTGTTTTTGGGATAACAATACTGATGGTTCATGTACTGTACGTTGGGAGAACAAAACTATGTACTGTATTGTCTCAGTTTTTGGTCTTGGCATATAATATTTAATGAACATAATTTTTAATTTAATAAAACTTTGATCTGTTACAAAGATGTCTAAGCACATATTACAATGCAATATAATAAATTTGAAACAGCCTTGCTTTCAAAGTTTAATAGATATTTGTTATAAATATTAATTCTTGTTTATATAAAGACGGCATGCTTATCTTAAATACAATGCACATGTTACTTAGAAAGTATAATCAGAACTATTCATTGATAAAACTCACTTGTTTTGCCTTCTCATATTTGTATAACAATATTTGACAGTATTCAGAAAAATTCAATTTTCGCTTAACCTATTGAAGTTAAGTATAATAGTCATTACTTAATTTTAAGTAAGTAGGATATATTTTCGTACACAATAAATATAATTATTTAAACCCAGTAGAATAGTTTTATTATTTCCTTCAATGAAAAAAAAATACAAACTGTATACATATTTTTATTTTTTAAATAGCAATACAACGCGCACTTGAATTTTACATTATTGTCTTAATTATAATAGTAATTTGTGGCTTTGTTTTATTGATATAAAAATAAATTGATTAGAAGTTGCATATATTAATTGTTTTATTAAGTAAAGTTAAAGCTTTCCTTAACACTTATTAAAATATTATTTACAATAAGTTTAGAATTATTGAGCCAGCCATTTTATCATCGAGGATAATATATATTTTTTTCATACTAGAATTAGTTTTGAATTTGTATGTGAAAATGTACCACAATCATCTATTTTTATAGGAAAAATATTTCTTGCAATAAAATTGTTATATACGGTATGTTAGCTACTGAAATGTTTACTTTGCCTTTTCCAGGTGATAATTTAAATTGAATATTTAATTTATGGCTTTAGGTGAATAGATTAATTGCATATATCTAGAGGCCGTCGCAGCGCATGGGCACAAGGGAGTGACTAACGCGACGACGGAATGACTTGTTATTTCTTAATAATTTCTTTTCATCGCTCTGGCACCTAGACAGAAACCACAGCGATGAGTTCCGCCACTCAATACAATGCATGCACGGAGTGTCTTAAGACCAGGTTCCCTCTGTCTACCCTGCTGAATTCGGAAAGCATCAGCATCATACATTTTGAAGCTGATAAAAAAACATACTTTAACTTCAGAGATATAGGTATGTGATACACATTCATTTACATCCAAATAGAGCCATATTCAGTACAAAAACAATCACGCTTAACAACGTGATCATTTTTCGGTTGGCTCAAACATTGTTGCTTTCTTTTTTTTTAGGAATAACTTTCATTTTTCTCGATGTCTGATGGTGCTTAAATTTTTTTTAAGATATACTTAATTAACACTAATAACAAATTTAATGCATTTATTTTTTGAAAACTAGCGTACTAAACTAAACTAGCTACAATCACAGAGAAACTTATTTCTACCGACCAAATTTACATGCTATTCCGAGACATTTGTACGTTCCGGTGGCATGTTTTTTGACACCGAGACACAAGCGTAAAACCTGATCGTGACGACTTGGTGACTTTATTTATAATACTAATATTTCATTATAAATGAAAATACATCTTTAAGTATATAATAAATTTGTAAGTGAGGGCTGCCTTTAAATGAAAGGTCTATAAAATGGTCTGAGAAACTCTATTTTTCGTAACCTTTATCAATGTAATAAAAGTTAAAACAATGAATATTCTAATTTTTATCAGTTTTTTTGTGCATTCTTTTCTCAGAAACCAATTTAAATGTAGTTTTTACTATTGTAATTTAGCAAACTTCTCTTAACATTTAATGTTTATTTTATTTAAATTGCTTCATAAATACAAAAGATATATCAAAATAATTTATTTTGTTCGACAAAATTGTTACGAAATAACAGTTTTATTAAATATTCTAAAACTGTAGTTTTCAACATATAGATATTGTCTTTAAAAATGGTAATGTTATTGGAACACGAATAGATATTAGTAAATAATTGTGTAGTACTAGCGGCCGAAGCCACGAGCGGGTCGCTAGTAATATAATATAACATGCTCTGGGTGTGTGCAAACATTGTCATTGTAAATATTCAATAATGTTTAAAAAAGAAAGTCATCAATAAGCAATGAATTTTAACACACTTAAGATATTTTTATCATTTATTTATGCTGACTTTATAGACTAATTTATAAGCACGAGTAGATAATATACGAATTTTAAATATAATAATGTCAAGTCACACTATAACAACAGTTGTATTTTTTATATATACTCACCAATACTAAAGTAACATCAAGAATTGAAATATTACAGCATTTAAAGGCAATTTTAAATTTGGCGGGCGCACAAGTGCCGCGCGACATATTGGCACCACGTGACCCGCATCGATCCAATGGCCGAGCGCGTCTCGGGTCCATTCAACTCGGGCTCGGCCCGCGACGGGGACACTTCACAACACCGATTCTATTCATACATAGGAAATATTTATATATCGCTGTCCCACTCGCACGTATTGACAAATAATCAAATGAATGGTGAACGAGCGAAATAGGAATACGTTCGAGTGGAAATTATTATGGGCCAGGCCAGGCCAGTCGCCATGTACAATTTTTTGGTGTGGGTGTTTTGTCTCGGCTTGTCAAACGCTTCGAAGATTATTATTTTTAAGTGGACGTGATAATTCGTGCGAATTTTTATTTATCTACGTCGTCCGTGGTATTTGTGCATCGCGGTGGACATATTTCTTGGTGTACTCGAACAATTTGTGTGCAGTGAGGCCGAATCATATATTGGTGGGGGGCTGCTAAAATACTACGATAGGATAGTAACAACGTTTTACAACTGGAGGAGCCGTTCGGGCGCTCATAAAATTCTCCACATCTCGGCGCTGAGAACTCGGACTTCCATTTTGTTTTATTATGTGGTTCAGTTGTTTACAGTGTGCGTCGCGCTCGTCACAATGCAAAGCGACGGTGAGTAAATGTTGTCTGCGCATGTAGCAGTAGCGTTGCATCAGTGAATAAGCAATGGTATTCGATCTCGTGGTCACGTCCACGGAGAGCGGATCACGGAGCCCGGTCGGTCGTTACTCGTTAGTCATACTCATAGGCAACAGGCGTAGAGGTGCACGCGCCAACGCGACGTGTTGCCGTGTTGCCGTGCTACCGTGCCGCCGTGTCACGTAACGCAAGTGCGGGCTAATTGATTTCGGTTCAACTTCAATCTAAGCATGCGCCCGTATCCAACCTGCCCGCGAACGTCCGCGTCCATATCGCTCTTATCAGCTGACTACACTACATAAATGCACTTGCAGGCTTGCACCACTATGTTTATAAATATTCGTGCACTGACCACCGACTGCATTAATTGCCGTAATCGATTTCTGTAAGTGTTCACTTTTGTTATATTAAAACTATGATATATTCTTACTATCTGCTGTCGTAAATGTCATGATGCAAACGATTGGAGTTTTAATTATTTTGATACATTTAAGTATATTGGTCACTAGTCTAATAAACTTTGTCTTTCGGTAAACAAGTAGCTAATAAAGATTATTCTCCTTTCTATTATTGTTGTCATTGGAGTTTTTAAATCATATAGAGTTGTCATTTAACCCTTTGTGCTACATTTGTTTACAGATTGTTTGTTTATAGGAATTGCAAATGTTTATTTTTGTACAAACAGCATTACAATATTATTAATATGTATACCCAAATTGATTATTTCCTGGTGTATTGCAATGATTGTATCCTATTATATCCTAAATTTAATTGAACCAATTAATTTATTTAACCATTCCATTTTACTTATTTTACATATTTCCTTTGCAAATTTTGCTTTTTTTGTAATATGTAGCTGCTTAAAAGGCAACCTATACAAGCACTTCTGACTTTAAATTAATATTTAAATACAAATAGATTCTAAACTTGCTATTATATCAAATCCAATAATATTGTAGAAACTAGAAATAAACAGCCATAAAAGAAAAAACAGCAACCACACAATCATTTTTTTTGTACAAAGCTGACATTTAATTATAGTTTGCATAAAATTTAGTTAGTTCTTCAATTTTATTGTATTAACAATAATGTTAGAGATTCACAAAAGAGAATGTGATATAGATCTATAGGCACAGAGGACAGTTTTGAACATATGATAACACCTGTCAATTATTTTCTAAAAAAAGCAGTCATTGATTGCTATAGCAATAAAAAATAAGATATATCTTATTTTTTATGTTCCACAATACTTTTCAGATGAGTAATATAATAGAACTAATATAGATTCAAGTTTTGTTTTGCTTCATAAATTATATTTTGAATATATATAATATGCTACATTATAACCTTTGGCTTATATTACATATTTTAGATACAGGAGGTAACTGTAGATATTGTTATATTTAGACTATGATAGCATATAGCCTTTCCTAGTAAATGGTCTATACATTTTTTTCTTTAATAAACTGCTAGTTTGTGAGATTTAGCCAAACAAACTTTTCACTTTAATAATATTTGTATTAGTTTAACACATATATAAGTTCTAAGATTTATATTAGATCTAATTTTAATGTTAATAATAAATATATATATTACCTGTTGTGCAAGTATATATGAAGCACGAAGTGCGACTGTAAAACTGACTGGTTGTGGGTTCAATCCCCACTCGAAGAGATGAAATATTTACTTAAATTTATATTTCTATTTCTTCTCTTTGGTGTCAAGGGATACAGCGTGAAGCTGATTAAGATTATTATATTACCTTTGAAGCTAATACAGCACTTCTAATAAGATAAATAATAACTAATTTTCAGACGATTTGATGCAACACTTCATAAGAGTAAAGTTATAGATAACATATATTTTTTAAATTTATTTTTAATCTTTTTTTTATTGAATAACAAGACGAACTGGTTATTATGCAGTTGATGATAAAAATAAATAATATATCAACACTTGCCCTTTATTTATATTGCTATTTGACTTGGATAGAGTAATGTCAGTATATAGTAGGTGCAAACTGTTCAGTTGTAGAATATTGCAATAAATAAAATAAATAAATCTGCTTCACGCTGTATCCTGTACATAGCTGGGTAGACAGGGAACTTAGTGTGAAGACACTTCGTTCCCCACTTACCGCAGAATCATATTGAGTGGCGGAACTCAACGCCGCGCTTTGCCCTCGAAACCAGAGCGAAGAAATGGAAATATAAATATTAAAAAAAAAAACAAATATTTCATTTCTTCGAGTGGGGATAGAATATTGAAACAATTATCAATATTATTATATAATTATACTGCCTAGTTTCTGTTAATATTCTATATTAATGAAAGAATAGTCTACTACATTTACTAAATTATAATGTTTTATGTAATTATAATATAACTAAAAGTAACAATAGGCAGAAGAATCCTTGTTGAGTGGCAGAACTTAACGCCGTGCTTTGTCTGATTTACGTTATTTAAAAGGGAAATTATTAATAATTTAAATAACGTAACGATAAATCAGACAAAGCACGGCCTTTTTTTTGATCGCATGTAAAATTGCAATTTCTGTTTTTACGTTATTTTATTTTCTGTATACCATATTTGGTAATCGAATTGAAAATCAATGACTTGAATTAAATATTATTTTTTTATAGGAACATATAGTGGAGTAGACTATGACAAAAAAAATTATAATAAGTTTTTTGAGCTGGATTTTCTTGGTCTGAAGCTTTAGTGAAGCAATGACAAATATCT
Source organism: Heliconius ricini (assembly GCA_018231645.1). NCBI lineage: Eukaryota > Metazoa > Arthropoda > Insecta > Lepidoptera > Nymphalidae > Heliconius > Heliconius ricini. The sequence continues at coordinate 9,356 of DVQM01000980.1, forward strand.
TTTTTTTGCATCCTGCACATGACAGGGTATGCAAAGGGAAAATGGGAACCTAGTTTGTAAACACTTCGTTCTCATTAAGAGATTTCTGTTCCTCATTTTCCACCGAATTCTGGAGGCATTGCGTGTTGAGTGGTGGAACTCAACGTCTTTTTGCCTCTACACCAGAGCTCATAAAATTATAATAATACATATTTTATTTCTTCGATGGTGAATCGAACCCACAGCCTGTCGCGTATATAACCATACGCTTGTGCCCCTGCGCCACTACGTTATATACTTGATATTTGAGTAAAATTATTTTCCAATGAAATAAATTACTGAGCAAATTATATGAATTAGAAAGTTTTAAGCGAATACAGCATCTCTACGGTACACACGGTGTGCATCGCGATCGGCCGGGCCACCATATGTCCGTCCGCGTTTCGGGTTTCCCGGATTTGGGCACCGCTATAGGTCTTCCGTTCTCATCTCCTTACTATTTTTTTACATTTTTATTATTTCTTAATGTACATAATATGTATGTATAGGAAAAATTCTATATTCGAAGTAATCTCTGTTATTGTAGAGTCAATTCAACATAACGTCGGATTAGAGTAACACAGCATATTTTCATTGCATATAATACAATTTCGAAGTTTGATTTATAGTTTATTTCATAAAGGTATTTATATCATTTTGTATTTTTTTAAATTTTCAAATCGTATAAAAATGTATCACAACGACAAACAAAATAAGGATAAAAAAATCGTCTTATAAGCCGACGATTACGGTTATTTATTTGCACTTCTTTGCACTGGGAATAAAAAGCGCGTCTATGATTTCTACCACTCAACCCTGTCTGAAATTCGGAGGATGGAGTGTCTTGTTGTTGTCAGTTTCCTTTTATATTACGCAAACATTTTCAAATTCATACTTATTTGTAGGTCGTAAACGTGACAGGTTGTGAGTTCGATTCACACCCGGGGGAATGAATCATTATTAATATTTCTATTTTTTTACTATATTCCTCAGGCAACGGCGTTAAGTTCCATGGCTCATAGATTCGTCGGAAATTGGGGAACGGACTGTTTTAACACAAGGTTCCCTTTGCCTTCCCCGCCTAGATGCGAGGTACCGCGTGAAGCTCAAAACATATTATTTATAAAAAGTAGCAGTACAAAAACCGAAATGTTATTTTCTGTATAAGTAGTTATATTAAAATCCGTTCGATGCGTTAGTTATATCCTAGGATGTATTCAACCAGTAGCTTAGCGAGGATCCATAATCACGTATCCACATCATCAAGGTCAGACCACGCGTAATGGACATGTCGGAACACGTTTTGGTGAACCGAAGCAAATCCCATTCTATGAATCATTCTAGATATGAAGTGAAGTGATGCAATTTGTTAGTTTTTATCGGGGGATAGTGCTGGTATATAGGTATTTATTATATTTACCTACTTGTTGAGGTATTTATTTCTTTTATATTTTTTGTTTTATTGAATGATAGTGTATCTATATTTAACATTTAGAAACAACCATGCAACAGGCTTCGTCATTATTTACTAAATTAACTTTAAAGTTGAATGTATAAAAATGAGTGTTCTCTACCTATAGCGTTACCATTCTTATTTCTGCTCAAAACGGGACAACGGATTTTTTGTGTTAATTTCAATGTTTATTACTTTTTTAAATATTATAGTAAAATTTGATTATTTTATGTTTATTTTAGTTTCTTATTATATATTATTATTTTTGTTGTAGTACCACGATAATTGACTTCTTGCTAGATTTTGAAAAACATTTTTACGTCCCGATTTTCATATTTGGGGACACCGGGAGCGGGACACACGAACAAAAAAAAGATGGACGGTCCCGTCTAAAACGGCTCGTGTGGTCACATCCATCACACCATACATTTAAAAATTTTATTAGAATATAGATTACGAGTGCAGCATGTTTATTGGTAGACAAGTGGTTGTAAGTGCTAACGAATCGAAGATCAAACTATCTATGTAATTAGAAAACGTCAATGGCTAATACATTATACGAGTGATAAGCGATAACGTTCTAATTGCGTTCAGTTTCTTGATTAAACGCATTTACTAGGTAAATATATGAAAGGCCGTCGTAGCGCAGGGGCACAAGCGTGTGACTGTAACGCGACGGTTGAGGGTTCGATCCTCACATGGAAGAATTATTATTGCTTATTAATATTGTCATTTCTTCGCTCTGGTTGGTCTGGCAAAGGCAAAAAGCGCAGCGTTGAGTTCCACCACTCAACAGGCAAGGCCTCGAAGATTCGGCGGAAAGCGGAGTGCGGAGTGTCTTAACACTTATGCGGCGACAAGCCACAAAAATTATTATATATTTTTATTTTAATCTTTATATCAGTTTTATTTATGTCAGTTGTACCTATGTAATTGAAAGTAAAAACCTTTTTCATAGAAATAGTTGAATTATAAACAATACATATAAAAACTCGACTGCATTAACTAAAAAAACTCGGTTAATCAATGATTTCAATAACACATGCACCATCGAAACAAATCTTGTATCAAAATCGGTTTACTTGTTTAACAGGTACAAAGAAATTATGGAACGGACATACATACATACGCGCAATAAATATAGCCCTTTCGGGCCGCAGTCGGGTATAATTAAAATGTTAAATATTGTTTTAGATTGGATTGCAATCTATATTGTGTAGAACGGTATCGGATCGGATCCTTTTAATTGCAGGTTATTGATCCATGCTAATTCTATTTTGAATGGAACTGAAATAGTATGATAGTTCTTATTGCGACAAAAATTGTCTCCATCTAATATGTACCTTACTTGAAGTGTGACTGTAAATTAAATATTTTGTTTAAAATTTATATTTTCATTGTTTCGTTCTGGTGTCGAGACAAAGTGCGGTGTTAAGGTCCGTCACTCAACTCGCAATGCCTCCAGAACTCGTCAGAGAGTGGGCAACTTTTCTATTTCTCCTTCGATTTTGTCATGAATACAGTTTCTTAAGTTAAAAATCGATATTTTATAAAGTTAATGAGGCTAAGTTAATTGTAATATTAGTAAGTCCTTTAATATACTTTTATTTGATTCACGCTGTATCCTACACATAGCACGATAGGGAGAGGGAACCTGGCAACCTAGTGTTAAGACACTCGGTTCCCCGTTTTCTGCTGAATTCTCAAGTCATTGCGTGTGAGTGACGAAACTCAGCGCCGCGCGTTGTCTTGTTACTGGAGGTAGGAAGTGAAAAATTACGTTTCGTTCCCTCGAGTGGTAATCGAACCCACAACCGTCACGTTTATAGCCGCACGCGTCGCATGCTTTTTTGTAAAGTATTTAGTAAATTACCATATAACAATAATATCAATAGATGATTTGTGTAAGCTACATTGTCATTCAATATTTATTTTGAGCCAGCCTTCTTATCTTGTCTACTTAAATTAAATTGCTTTTATGAGAATCTTCCATAGTCGTATAGAGCTACTAACTAATAGGCTTCCATCTTTTTCTACATTTATAATACTAAGTGTTCACAGAAATGTAATAAAAAGATAATGTTCTGTAATTTTAAACGAAAAATGTATTGATGTACTAAATTCGTAAACGTTGTATTTTTCTATTTCATAAAGTTCGCACAGTAACACTTTAAACTAAACAAAACATTAGGAATAGTCCATACTAATATCAGCTTCACGCTGTATCTCGCATATAGTAGGAAGGCAGAGGGAAACTAATGTTCCCTCCTGTTCCCTACATTTCGTCGAATTTTTCGAGGCATTGTTAATTGGTGGAAACTCATTGCCGAGCTTTTGCCTTAGTCCCAGAACGAAATAATGAATATATTAATAAACGATAACGCATTTCCCATAGTGGGGATCAAACCCACAGCCTTCACACCCTTGCGCCCACGCGCCACCACGACCTCGCTACATACCAATGTGCAAGTGCATTATGCACAGCTGTAAATTTATTTCATTAATGATCTCAAAATAAAACGCAACTTTGTTCCGCCTTAGCGCTATTTAGGTCGCAGTGTCCGTAATGATAGCGCGATACCAAGATAATAATCATCTGACAACCCTCCGCTCGACATTCAACTTTGTTCGATGTTTTAGTAGGCGTCCGTGTCGTTGTAAAATTGGTTTCTTTAAAAGCAATAAAATTTATATTTAAGTAGATTTTTGGTAATATTAACTAATTAAATCAAGTTGAGGCCAGGCGCGGGCACGAGTGTGTGAGTTTAAATGCATTATGTTGTAGGTTCGTTGTTTTCAAATATATATATATATATATATATATA
>DVQM01000981.1:0-13648 GCA_018231645.1 Heliconius ricini
CCTACGTGTTATTCTGATTTATAAGCTATATTTCTATATCACAATACAGTTTCATCTAAATACGTTCAGTATTTCTAGCGTGAAAGTGGAACAAACATCGTCCTATGAATTTTTCATATTTATAATATTAGTAGAAGGATATACCGTGTATTTATTTTTTTAGCTTCACACAGTATCCCGCATACTGCGGAGTAGGCGAGATAACATGGGAACCTAACGTTTAAACATTAACCGCTCTTTATTAAGACGGAACGTTAGAGGCGTTTTCCGCCGAACCCTTGAGGCATTGCGCGTTTCGAGGCAGAGTTAGACGTTTTACCTCGTTATCAGGGAAGGAAATATTAAATATTAAATTCTCCCAAGTAGGAATCAAATCTACAACCGTCACGTTTACAGTCACATGGGCACATGTGCCACGACCGTCATGAGTATTTCTAGTAATAAAATATTTTGTTACATTTCCAGGCAGAGAATTTTTCGTTGGTATATCTGATACTAGTAACGAAGCTGGTGCTAGTGCGGTTGCTGAAGCTTTCCCTGAATACCCCTGCACACCTATCAAGGTATTTAATAATTTATCAGCTTCATGCTGTATCCCGCACACGGCAGGTTAGGTAGAGTCAACTTAGCATTAAGACGCCGTGCTTAGCCTCGACGCCAGAGCGAACAAATGGAAATATAAATTTAAGTAAATATTTCAGTTTTTTGGGTTTTACAGTCACACTGCGTGCCTCTGCGCCACGACTGGCCTCATCAAGGAATGTGGTATATTAAATACCCTATTTGATATTTTTTTAACTTTAACAATGTATATAATCATATAGCAGAGCGGGGAGAGGGGTCTAGTGTAAGACCCTATGTTCTCCTTGCACTGCCCAATATTAGATATTGTGTGTTGAATGGCAGATCTCAACATCGTTTATTTTCTTTACGGTCTGATTCCTCTCTGGTACACAAAACGCGGCGTTGAGCCCTGCCACTCAATACACTATATTGGAAATGGGAAAGTGGGGAATATGATGGCTTATCACTAAGTTTCCTCAGGCCACCCTGCTAATTTATTGTTGTTATTAAATAAATTTTCAGGTAGCTCAAGGTGTACGCCATCTTAAAAAATACATCAGCATGGCCGGGTCGGACATCCTCTGCGTGTCCTCCAGCAAGGAGGCAAAGGAGATGCTAAAAAGGATTGAAAGGGAGGCCACGTTCACATATCAAACGCTCACTGTACCAGAAAACGGTGCTGCCAATTGTTTGTACGTGAATGGCACTCTCATACATCGTGCTATTGAAGAAATACCTGAATCGTTTAAGGTAAATGCTTATTAGGTATAGCCCACAAACACTATATGAAGTTGTGAATACATTCATGAATCCCGCATATAATAGAGGGAACCTGGAAACCTCGTGTTAAGCCACTTCGTTCCTATTAAGACACATTTGAATCGTCCCTCCGATAGTTTATAAGAGTTATTGTCGGGCTATGTAATAGTATGATTATAAATATAGCTTCACAGTTAAGAAGACAATACAGTGTTAAGAAACTGAATACCTTGAGCGGCAGAAACCAATGTCGCTTATCAGAGCGGGCAAACCGAAATTTTGTAAGTTCTCAGAGCCAATGTAGTTCTTCAGATGTTCCGCAGATTTTTCGAGTCATAGCGTGTTAAGTCGCGGACCTCAGCGCCGGGGTTTTTGCTTTGGAGCCAGAACGAAGAAATGAAAATATAAGTTTATCCGCTCCGCTCGCCATTTTCCACCCAATTCTGAAGGCATGTATGTGGTGGATCCTAGCGTCGCGCCTTGTCTAGACACAAAAGAGAACAATTTAAAATATTAAATAGATAATTTCCGTGAGGGTGAATCGAAATTACACCTGTCGCGTTTAGAGTTACATGTTCGTGAATCTGCGCAACGATTCAACTCTGGCCTCAAGTTTACTATTGGAAATAAATTAAAAAAATTTCAACATAAAAAAAATCCAATTCTTTTACTCGTAATTTTTACTCTCGTCTAATGTGTCCCTTTAATTTTTATCATCTGTGTGGCCATGATTTTTTCTTGTTTTAGTAACTTCTGTTTTTGTTTTTCTGCTTGATCTCGGATTTTTTTTATTCTTGTAGTGATAGTGCCGATTTTATCATTTTAAATAAATCGAACTCTAAATATCTGCTATACTCTATATTCTCTATCTATACTCTGCTATCAGTACTAGATGTGTAGCCCGCTTGTCAAAAAGCTGTATAAACCGCTTTAGGTCAAGCTAGTGATGTCACATCTACACTGTACATGAATTCAAGTCCCTAGCTGGGACTTGTATTGTAATGTTTTCTAAATATCCCAGTCGCGTTGTGTGTAAGACTAAAATCCTATGCAAGAAGGGCGTCTGATAGATGCACAGAATCGTATTTTTTTAAGTTATCATAAAATATGTGAATATATGTGAAAATAACTGTTAATGGGATTTGATTTAGGTACAATACAATCTTGAGAATTTACGCTAGCAGATTTAAAAGACATCGTTCGCTTATTGTTTTCTTGTTTCATTTGATCGGCTATTTATTACAAATATATAGTATTATGTCTAATAACAACACTACTGGGAGTTTTTTCTAAAGAGCATTCTAGGAGCAAGGTGGTTTCCATTATCAGCCCATGATGCTGAATCGGGATTTCCTTTATTGGGTTGCGAATCTTAGACGACAAAAAGAAAAAAATCTATCTTTTTATCGTTACGAACGGCTAATGTTCGAACGGCTATAGATTTTCAGAATTGTAGAAAAATCTGTTGCGTGGACATACTCGAGCGCGTGGTATTGATATCATCCATGTCCTACGTTATCTTACAAATGTAAGTATGTTAATCTGATTGTTTCCGTGATGGAGGTGGTCATATGTAAGGGTCAAAATGAATAAAAAAATATCAGATGAATCTAATTTTAAGGGAATCATAAGTGAACCTGAAGAATTTCTCTTATATAATAATCTGACAGCCATTGGTAGAATGTGCAAAAATTAATTCGTCATTTTGAAATACTAGTAAATATGGGTTCATCCAGATGCCGTAGACGTTGCTATCTCATATTCGGAAGATCATCTATCTGAAGGGACTTGCCTAATTTGTCAATATTATTATTTTTTTTATTTTTTATTCAAAAACTTCAAGATTATCGTATGTTGGTCGGGATTTTCGGTGAACCGGTTTGCTTTTTTGGCAATGTTTCTAATGTAAATTCGATTGTTTTTTCATAGTAGCTTCCCCACAAAATATACACTTATAAATATATTTATTTAGTGATATTAATATTACTCACAGTAAATATTTATAAATTTTCATTCACAGAAATTTTATAAAATCATAAAATAAGCAAAAATGTTGGTAACACTACGTTGTAAAAAATAAGATGCCACGAACGAGCCTGTGTGATCAGCTGTCATGGCAAGAAAAACCAAAATGGGGACGGAATGAGAGAGTAATAGATAGAAAGAGTAGGAGAGGAAAACAGTCCTCCCTCTTTTTTACGTTATTTTCCAATTATAAGCTAAGTCACATATATTCCATATATGACTTAGCATGTAACTCTACATTAACTTTTTTTTGTAATCTCATCCGTATCCTCGGCGGTCAATATATACACGTATATGGAGTTCATATTTGGTGGAAGTACTTAACTGAGCACGTAAAAAACACGAAGCTTTAAGAAATCACGAAATTCCCACTTGGGTTCCCCTACTGCATTAGCTTGTACTAAATTTATGGTTTGTGTTCGCATACCAAAGAGTTAAATCTGCTTTTTATTTCTGCGATTTGAAGAGACTGAGATTTCTGGCCTCAACTGCATGTTAACTCATACTTTTGTTGGATATGTTCTGGTGGTCAAACTGCGTAGTCAACCTAGTTTATGAAACAGGATGTTTTTTAATAGTCTCAAATCGCCAATTGTGACAAAAATACAGTAAAATCACAACGTATATAATATTACTCTTATATGTCTTAATGTTATGATATAATTGTATTTTTTCGTTTTAATATTCAAGACGCATATGCGTAGTGCCTAAGAAAGAAAGAAAGAAAATATGAAAATATTAAAAATTGCTTGTCTGTTTATTAAATATATTTTAAAATAAAAAAGGGGTGTTCTTTCGTGCAGATTCATGCAGATTCTAGTTCTTCGACTTTTTCTGGCAGCTTCGAGGATGCGAAAAAAACATTATTTTTATATGGGGGATACGGAAATCCGAAACCTCTTTGAAACGAGTTTCCAGTTCCGAACGAAGAAAGGAAATTAAATTTTACTGTATCTGACAAATTTTCATTTATGAGTTAATCATACGATCGCTTAAGGCATCTAATCATTGTGATGATAAAGCTAAGAGTACTATAATTTTCACCGCTCATCTCTTTAATATTTTGCTCCACTCCTGGTAAATCTTTTTTTAAGATAGCTACTGTCGCACGTATATTTCGAAGTCCACAAATATCTCAAACATGTGATATGTGAATTTCCATGTTTTTGGAATATCCTGAATAAGGCGTTTTGGTATTAAGTCCCGTTGTTTTTTAGATTTGCGTTTTCATTAACTTCTTCTCACTGGTGCTTGTTTTAAAGTGGCTATACATATTACTTTGTCAAGTCGTCTTTACGCCTCTATGCCTTTTTTTAATATTTGCCAAATTTTGCCATTTGCCATAATTTGCGTTGCCAATATTCACATTATCGATGACATTCCACACTTCATTAGTCGTACTGTGTACTGTCTAGTGTGTACTACAGTGTTAATACTCTGCATTTTAACACCAATATTGCCATTTTAAAATTTTGGACAATGCAATGTGCAGTTATATAGCAAGATATGTATCATTAACTCTACATGTCCAAAGGTCTGTCGTGAAGCATATATTTTTTTAAATTTCTACTGTTTTATTATAGAAATTAAGTATTAAGATATTTGATAAAGTTTTTCTTGATGGCACTAAGTAGCCAGGTAACAATCAAACGAATTTTAAAAATGTCCGTTTCTCAACTAAAAAAACAGGTGATGCTATCTATGAACAATTCTATTAAATCATTATTTATTTTGCATTTTATATTTAGCAATTTTTTTTCGCTGTGCCAAATCTATCAACTCGCTGTTGAGATGAAATGGAATGTCGATAACATGTTAGAGGAACCACGTATTGATAATGAAGTGAAGAGGGCAGTACAGTTTGGTCCTCAATATCTTCTGTACCTAAAACCTGGTTTAATTAATTAAACCAGGTAGGTTTAATTAATTAAACCAGGTTTTAGGTATTTAATTATATAGTAGTTCGTAATTTTAATTGAATCGTTGTGACTCGCTCATAAGCACTAAGGTGTTTGCGTTTTAAATGTGTTTTTTAATTAGCTATTGAGGCTTTGTAACTATAAATTTCTGGACAACTCTTTAACTTATCTTTTTTTCTAAAATATATTTTTTTTTCGGAAACTTAAGACATATCAAGGTGATCGTTTTTGATTTAAATCAAATCAAATCTAAAATTGTAAATTAGGTACAATCCAAGGTTAATAGGTTCTATTGTGGTATTTCTGGAAGGATTTTATATAATCAATTTTCATTCACTCATTTGTCTAATTTACCTTTTTAATTAATAGGTATTTGAAATCTACTTAACTGTTTCATTTAAATTACTTAGTAATAACGATTATTATTTTTTAGGGTCTTCTTTTGTTTCGCATGTTCTCAAATTACACTAATTAATTGTAATATCAGTTTAATTCCAAAAAATATAACTTGTGCATTTCATGGCATGTGTGAAAATAATGATATTTTTGTTTTAACAATCGATTTAAAAATTATCGAATATCGATTTAATGTTCCATATATTTTATCGAATATTCGATAAAATTGTATAAAAAGTGAATAAGATCCTAAGACAACGTAGTCTTAGGATACAAGTGTCTTTATAACTTGATTTATAATATAATCTGTTACATCTGAGGCGCAACAGCTTTTGACTTTTGAGACTGTATGTGAAATAATCGTTATGTGCTTGCCCCCGAAACTAATTGCACGATTATTCGACTCGTAATCAGTTTTTGACACCGAATACTTTAAATAACGCCCAAGTCTACTATAGACTATATTATTGTGTGGTCACCAGAAATAAAATGTTGACCAAATTTCAGGTCATTCGGTTATAACTCAGAAAGGGGATAAAAAATTAATTACTATGACGAAGTCGAGCCAATTAAAGCTGTTAAAGAATCTTATTTTATTTTTCATTTGGCATATAATGATTATATATGAAAAAAAATCCAATCATATATTATATACTAATATTAACTTATGTTTTTAAAAATATATAACAACATAAAAATCTAAATACTTTCAGGTATTTTGTGAGAAAATCGACTTTGCGAGACGATCTATTTGCTTTTCTGAGCTCGCTAAGGTATCGACTGGACTCACTGCTTGTTGCCTTTTGGTAAGAAAAATCTAAATATTTACACATGTTATCATGATGCGATACAAAAGAGTTATAAATCGTAATTTTTTTTCAAAAACATAAACGTCTTATTTAAAATTAATGTTGATTCAAAATGTATTTGATCTTTAGTAGAATTGTTTTGTATTGTATTGTAGAAATTTTGTAGCTTGTATCGTATCGTGAGCTTATAACGAAAAGGCTAAATATACAATGTGTTCAAAATTCAATGTGACTTCTCTACAAATAGCATGATTTTGCATGTGACTAAAAACAGAACAGCTAAAAAGCTTTTAATGCTATTTTATAATATTAATATTAAAGTGACAACACTGACATTTATGTCCGATTTTTACGTACAGATTATATATTTAGATTCAATGTTATTCGAAGGTCACTAGTAACGTGCTGTTATCTTTTTTTGTTTTTAATAATTATAAAAGATGTTTCGACATTGACTGTGAGATCTTATAATTTTGACATTACCTCAAATAATGACGTAAGTAGTAATGGATGATTGGTATATAGACTTTTGTAAAGCAATCTAGCTTAGTCAAATTGTCATATATTATATTGTGAAATATTCCTGAAAAATATAAAATCCAAAATGGACAAATACTTATCATTTTAATTACTTATGTGTATTGTCAAGACGGGGACAGTTATTTTACTGTAATAAAACTATTTTATTACCGTATGTATGGTTCTGTTTCTGTCTTTATTGTTTAGCAACCATTCCCTTAGTTCCAAGACTGAGAATAGTGTACAACCTATTTATAATTTTAAATAAATATAAATACATATAATACATATTTTATGTAATTTCCATTCCAATGTTATACCTATATTTCTACAATTGATATTTGTATTTTTTAGTTCAAATCATTCCTATACTTCGATACTTTATGAATAAGTCAATAAGTCGATAGGTGAAGTTCTACACCGGACATTATGTTTATTAGTTACTTCATATTTACATTTGAAATATTGATACACAACATAATTGTTAGATAAAGTAACTAATTTCTTAATTAAATGATACGCTTAACAAATAACATTGATTTATCAGTATCAAATATTATCGATTTATCTATTTATTCTTGTTCCTAGATCTTGTTCTGTAGTTTTTAATTTTGGTTGTAGTAAAAATAATGTACAAACCAATAATATCTATGTACCTGTCTCTGTACTTCTTTATTTGATATTTCTATACAGTATACAATTTAATCTAAGATAGTTCTCAATCGTTTACACTTTTCAAATAAATTTTACTTTATGTATAATTATAATAACTTTTAGATGATTGCGTTTACATTTATCATACGATTTATTAATTTTTGATTTAATAGACAAAACTATGTCCATGACTTTTCTTATGCTTTCTGAGCTAAACACAATTTGTCATAGATATATTTTAAAATTTGGCACTGTGTCCTACTACATATCTAAAAAAGTCTCAATGGCTTTTGTATAGAATTATAAGGTCAATTTTAAAATTCCTTAAGATTTGTTATTTAGTTTTTAATTATTGTGTAATATCTATGCTACCGGAATATAAGCTGTGCGCACAATATGAATCATAAATACAAATATGACAAGTGTAAACGATTAATTGATTTTAAAGTCAAGAAAATAAAAATAACCTATACATGACATTATATTTAATACATATTTTTAAAACATATGTTTTATTTGTATATTAACTCTTGTAGGGATAAAATATATCCTATTGCAGAAACGATTTTATAATCGACAATATATCTTACAAATAGTGGAAGTAGAAACAATACTTTTTTATTTATGATACTTTATTTATTATTAAGAGCTTATTTGAATGTCTATTCTTAAGAATTGACATTGGAAAATACAAAAATCTCGTGTTTGGAAATTAATAAAACTATATTTTTACTTATTTATTTTGAAAGTATGTCTAGGTGTAATTAATTAATTTTATTTATTTTGCTTTGATGTGTAAAGCACAAAATATTTTCATGAATCTCTCTTAATATATTTATGAATAATTTGTCATATAATATTAATGAATGACTCAAATCTTTCTATTAAGGGCTGTATTTTTTTTATTACAATTATGAATGTTGCTCTCTGTGGTTGAAACTTCTTTTAATCGTCCTATAACATATGATATATGAATATGTTTGATAATTAACGCTTGACTGAATCAGTTCTTTGATGTATTATTAAAATTAATAATGCATCAAAAATTAAATAACCCAAATATTACACCAATTTATTATATCCATGTAAAAATATTGATTAAATTAACTATTTCTTGGCGAAGGTTTAAATGTTGACTAATAAGAACGATGAATTAAAAGAACTCTTAATTTTATCAATATTGCCATGACCAAAAATTGTATTTTTTTAAATTGTAATTCTATTATGGATTTTTGGCCGCATTTCATTTTAAGTTATTCATACTTAAAATTAATAGATTTTCATGATATTTCTTATTATATTATTCATTATTTTTTCGATCTTTCGAACACTACTTTTTCTAAGTGAATGTGTCACTATAATTTCGTTGTAACTTATAATATCGAAAAGTTGTTTCGGTATAATTTTTATTATATTTGTAAGCTTCTTTAAGAGAAAAAGTTGAATTTTGGAGTTAGATATTAGTTCATTTAATATAAATATAGATGAATTGCGATTTTCTACATTATTTAATATTCTTAAATGAATTTCAATTTTCATAGAAAGGTTGTACTTCAATTACATATTTAAAATATATTCCTAAAACAATCTATAGTCTATAGATTCTAAATTAGACCAAACCGTAGTGAAACTACTTACTAAGGAAGGAAACTTATATTTCAGTTACGTATGCGTATTGTGGATTTTTTTACCTATTTTAATTAGGTTGTTATTTATCGTCACGTCATCGTCCTGAAGTCACAACTGGGTGTGCTATACTATACATTGATTGTTTAATATGTATTTTCTGTACGCGTGTTGCTTAACGAAATAATTTATTTCAATTTTTTTTATTTTCATTTTTGGTAAAACAATCTACATTAGGCGGCAATCGTTAAAGAACTACGTAACAAAAAAATGAATACTTTTTGATTCTTTCTTATTTGCACAATTAGCTTAGAGCTCACATATTAACTACGCACGTTAAATATTTAGCATTCCCAAATGTATACTTATAAATATAACTGTGTATTATTGTTTGGATATATTATACATTTAACATGTTGTTATGGTGGTGTATTTAACTTCGATTATAGCTTGGGCCAATATGGGTAATAAATGTATTAAAAACTGTTTTGCTGTCACGTTTTGTATTCTTGTTACAACATTTCCCAGCAACTGTTTTTATGATATGCATACAATTTTATTTATATAATATGCTGCGTTTTTTAAATATGTCTCTACTCATACTGACCCAACGCGCTCTGTAAGATAAATATGAATAATAATCAAGATATTAAGTTTTATACTACAAAGTTTGCCTTCTTTGGATTTCAACCCAAATTTTTACCCATACCATCTAATTTCAATGCTCAAATAAATTTACTGTCAATTGGCTAGAAGTGTAATTATTATCTTGATTATTATTGCATTATAAAATGTTTGCTTTAGGCGATTACAACAATGACGATATAATGATTAAAAAAAAAATGAAATCAGCTTCACGCAGTAATTAAATCTGTAACTATATTAGGAAATGTTCAAAAATAGAAAAATGAACATAGTAAATGTTGAATGTGTTGCTTTGGTAGTCGTTTATATTGTAATAATATTTGTTGTATGTGGAGAAATAAATGTATCGATCTAAAGTGATTGTTATTAATGAAGCAAAGTTATAAAAATCTTATAAAGTTAACAGTTGAAGCAATCGCCTAACCCTAACTAACACCAATAAGAAATTATTATATGAAAATGGTTTTTCTATATTTAATCTTTATGTGTACTAATTGCTTTACTTCTTATTCTTATTTATAAGTTTATTGATTAGTATGCTAAGCTTAGCTTTACTGTTTGGAATCTTATTTCAATTACGTATTTATTGTTTATATAACCTCAAAGGCGATATGAGTGTATGGTAGAAATCCAATAAAGTGATGTTACGAGTGTCATTTGATTTTACTTTTAAACGTTACTATCCTATTTATTCACTCGATTTTTGAGAAATATGACTAGCAGCGACATTTCAAATTGAATCAGAGCTAATACTGACAGTAGATATAATTAAAGGTAATTGAAATTAAACTTTATATTATTAGGATTTAAAATATTTGTTTGTAATATATGTTCCGGCATTTTGGAACCTAGTTAAACTACTCAACAGAAAATAGTCTCCTTTCGCAAAACAAGTGATCAATACTTAATACAATGTCTACAATGATGTACAACACTATTTGGGGGCGAAGTCGCTAGAGAAAGACGGAGGAAAGTAATGCTCGACAGTCGACAAACTTTCTGTAACTGTTTGTTTCTGTCACCAAATAACCAAAATGGAATTGTAAAAAATAGAGAGATCTACGAATACGCGTACGCACCTAGAAGTCACCATCTTGCATAATTTATTTCCTTGGTGTTTTGTATGATCTTGCCCTTACCCAGCCCTCAATTGCTATGATAAAAAAATCATTTCTTAAATTTGTTTTGGTTTTAAATGATGTATGGCAATTCGGATAATTGTAAAACGATATCTAGGCCAGTGTCACCCCCTGACACGGAGTCGAGTTGTGGACACTGGACAGAAAGGCTCCACTAGTTTAATGTCGCTCTGAATGCTATGAAGTGGTCTATACTTAGAGTAACTTTGAAAGATAGGATCACAATACAACATTAAGATTAGATGGAATTAAGAGTAGTCATTCTTGTATAATCTATAAAGAGACGTCATTATTGTGTTATATATAACATTAATCAGCATATTCCTGCTTCGGTACCAGTAAATGTAATTGCTGTATCTATAAATTGTTTTCTATTAGTCGATCTGCAACGTCCGTAGGTAATCCAAGATCCTGTAGTAAATCATTCAGTTCCTGTTGTTTTAAAGATCGAAGGTCATTTATAGTGTAAAAAATGATACCATCGCTTTGCTGATACAGAGACAGACTCAGATCACTGTATCATGAATTTTGTGATAAAAGTTGTTAGTGTTAGTAAGAACTAGTATTGGTAATTCAGGTCCATGTGGAATTGGCTTTGTTACAGATAAAACATTAGGGTATTCAATTATGGCGCGGTTTTTAGAATTATATCATGTTACTTTGGTCAAATAAAAATAGATTTTGTTCCCGTCACAACATGAGAACACCGAATGACAATGATTTTGATTTATCATAATTCTACTGTCTTAACAATTTAACACAAAGCTAGCATAGTTGTATATGATATCCACTGTTTTTCTTGGCAATGAAATAACCTAACCTCAAAATCTCTTTTAATCTGTGCTTTACTATTGTATATTGTCCGCAAATATCGCAAAATATATTTGGATTGATTTTGCAAGCCTGAGGACCCATACTTACAGATTAAATAAAAAATACTTTAATTACTCGTTTTAAGAGTTTGAGCCATAGCCCAGGTTCATAAAACTTTTTTTCTTTGGTACCTATTGTCATAGGGGAAAGGCAGCTTAGTGACGATTGACCAGTCTGTTTGTTAGAGAGTACGGAATAGAAATATAGGTCGTAAAATCAAGTAAAAAATAAAACCAAATCACCGATCTTACTAGCTAGCTATTTATATATTTATCCATATAAAAAATGTAATGCGATATGTTAGTACAAAGATTATAATTGCTGTGTACAGACGAATAGCTGCACGCTTTGATGAATATATTTTAAAAAAAACATACAGTTTCTTTAAGGCCCACTAAATATTATTAAAACTGAACTTACAAAAATTCAATATATATTAAAAAAATGTATTATTAATAATGTTAGATAAGTTATTAATTTTTGCTGTAATGAATAAACTTCTATCGTCTATTATATTGTATGTAAATAAAAACATTCTTTATTGAAGATGTTATAATTCACAAAAACTTGGGGTGTTTCTACACAGGCGTTTACTAATTATTTCGGACAAAAGTTAATTGTTTCGCACAATTTAAAAACTCGTTTCCTTTTCAAAGGAGATTTGAAATTATATTTCTTATTTATTATTTGTGATCTATCCATTTCTTCACTCTCGTGTCGAGGCAAAGCGCGGCGTTGAGTTCCGCCACTTACGCATTGCCTCCAGAAATCCCAGAACAGAGAGTATTAATACTGTCTGCCTACCCTGCTGTGTGCGTGATACAGCGTGAAGTTGATTTATTATTTATAATTTATATTTAGTTGTGACGTTTGCTAAAATGACATGCTGCGTGCTATTGTTATTACATTTTTATTAGTATGTGCTTGTAAGTTCAGTTTAATAAGGACAATTTACAATAATTATGATTGAAATTTGAAGTATTACAGAATGAAATGAGAGTTGGCGGCCGCATAATAGGTTTCACACAGATTCATCTTATCGAACGCTCCAAGAATGTCATCGCCAATATGTCTGTTGACGAAAACTGTACAATTTGGCTCCTGGGTCATGATTGCGAGAGGCTTATTCAGAGTATACTCAATGATTGGTTCCTGCGAGTACATTTGCAAGTTTTCCGACTTGTTCGACTTGTTTGGCCGAATAAACACTATCTTAGAACGGAGCTTCCTCACCGTTGGTTGATATTTCAGCACTTGGGATATCTTAGTATATGCAGAATCGATCACTTCCTTAGTATATTGGTTTGAGTGTGGGACCTTTCCTTTCAGTGTGCGAAGGCACGCTAAAACCTTCTCGTCCCATGTATGTGCGTTTTGCAAATTGTTGTTTAATTGTTCTTCACTGTTCTCCAACATGAGCTCTGCCATATGTTTCACGATGGCGGTTTGGAGAGCGTCCTCGTTTTTATAAGAACCTAGTTTACCCTGGAAATGAGCCTTTATTTCGTCGGGTGATCCTCCAACACAGAATACCACACCAGATAAACCTGAAAATGAATAACTAAATATATTTCACTTTTCTATATTTTCTTTCTACATTAAGTAATGTAAATTAAAATAATTGTTACGTAAATGAAATCTCGCTTTTTTGCAGAGATAAGTTTTGAGTTTTTTATTTAAAACAATCTAGATTGTAACATCATAAATATTTCATTAATTT
>DVQM01000982.1:0-13647 GCA_018231645.1 Heliconius ricini
TCACTCTGATATGTTCACTCTATCAACTCTCTCGTCTTTTTGTTGTGCTCTTTGTAAAGTTTATTATAATGATGTTTTTTGTGATGTGTGAGCAATCCGGAATGAGGGTATTTCAAGATTTATATTTTAATGAACGTTTGTTTTTTCGGTAATACAATTAGCTATCGTGGTGTAGCTGAGAGTTGTCGGAATGAGTGTATGTTAAGGCTGTAAGTTTCACTCTCACTGAGCCGAATTTTAAATATTTTTGTGCTAGGCTTTTGCCTTGCTGGAGTGAGAAATCAAAAATATTTTATTTGTCCATGTAAGAATCCAATCTAAAACCATCGCGCTTACTTCAAGTATTCCTCTTAAATAAAGAATATTGCAATGCTCAATAAACTACCTGGGATTTTTATTGTAAATAATTAAGATTTTATATGAAAACTACCCTTTTAAATTTTGATTATCGATTTTTTGGTAAAACTCAAAAAAATATATATATTTTAAAAACTATAGGTACATTGAATTGACTAAACTCATCAAAATGATAATGTAATTTGTATTTAGTAAAATAATAAATAATAGCCATATTTTCTTCAATAATCTGATTTCCTTCCTTGATTTCAACCTTGGTTTATCTTTATTTAATGGGTGTTAATTTGCGTGTAATTATTGTTATTTGATCGAGCCTATTGTACTAAGGCTTCAACTACGAATATTGTTCTTGGATTAGGTAAAGGGTATTACACTTTAATTACTTTGAAATTAAATTATCGACTTTGAAAGCTTTCGCAGGGCGTTACGCTCCCGATCGTCCGTAGAATATTTTATAGAGTGCTTCCTATAACGAGAGTGGCTCATCGATTGATTTATATTTTTTTGGATTGGAAAAATAAGTTAAACTATTTGGTTTTATATTTTTGAATATAAAATCAGTGCTTGCAATAAAAGCTTATCTATACTTATTAATAAAATTGTAACGGACCGGTGTCTGTACATGAAAGATGTATAAAAAATAAAATTTTATTGGAGACCTTTATTAATGTAATAGAATCCAAAACAATGATTTTGTCTGTTTGTCTGTGCGTTTGTTCACGCTTATCTCAAAAACGGCTTAACTGATTTAAATGCAGTTTCCACTATTGGCATATAGGGTATGTTTTATTACTTTTATTACAATCGATTCATAAATGAAAAAGTTATATCAATTTAAATCACTTATTTCGACAAGTTTGCAAATTGTTATGTTATACAATTGTTTTACTGAAATGGCCGAATCTTTATCTTTCAATTCGAATTTTATTATCTATCTTTATCTTCAAGATTTAGGATCAGCATGGAAGCTTCGATCGAGAAAAAATGCGTTTGTTCGCACGCGTACCCACTTACTGTCTACCTTAATACCGTATAGCTATATATTATTCTTTAAATACAACTTTTTTTAAAAATAATGAGGCCGTCATGGCGCAGAGGCGTGTGACCTTAAATGCGATGGTTGTGGGTTAAGTTCACTCCGTCTCGGGGCAATAAATTATAATAGGAGATAGAAGAAATTAAATATTTAATATTTCAATTTCTTCGCTCTGGTAAAAATGCAAAGCCCGGTGTTGAGTTTCGCCACTCAACATGCCTCCAGAATTCGGCGGAAAGTGGGGAACAGACTACCCATCCTAAGGGAGTGTCTTAACACTTAGTTTCCAGGTTACCTCTGCCTACTCAGCTATGTGCAAAATTATAGCGTGAAATTAACAAAAATATTTGTCTATATTTGTTTAAATCACGTAGTAAAATTATACCATTTTAATATTTATTATAATTATGCAAATAGGTACGGATAAGACATTCAAAAGTGAATGCAATTAAAAAAAAACATAACAAAACGATGACGAAGATATACCCGCGGTTAGATATTACGCGGCGGTAATTTAAGTCCGGGTTGTGGCGGATCAAGTGTAGTCATGGCGATGCTCCACGACCTCTCGCCTGTTATTAGGCTCCTCTCAAACAATATGCCGCAAATTGAGTTAACTCTACTAATAATGGTGTCACAAATGCGGAGGGCCCCCGAACCTTCATTGAGGACGGAGGCAATCTTTCCTCGTCCCGGCTTCTATTACCTTTTATTCGATTTGCTGAGATTAATAGGTTTGACGTGTGTTTGTAACCGTATATGTGTTGTTCTTATTCTTCTTCAAATGTAAAGCTAGTGTTAAGACACTATGTTCGCCTTTTCAGTCGAATTCCGAAATCGTTGCGTGTTGAGTGGCGGAACTCAATAGTGAGTTTTGTCTCGATACCAGAATGAAGAAATGAAGATATTAAATATTTTCATTTCGTCTAGTGGGAATCGAACTTATTCACAGTCGCGTTTACAGTTACACCCCTGTGCCCCTGCATCACGACTGGCCTCAAACAAACACATCGCATTCTTTCGAAAACGCCTACGAAGGAGTTTCTCGGGGCAAAAGAAACGAGAAGCCCAAGCAAGGCAAGTTTATGGAAAACGATAAGATGGTTTCGCGGGAGCGGCCTGGGCGGCCCGGACGCCGCGCGGCGGGCGTACTTGTGTGGCTTCCCGCCGCACAACGTCTCCCCAGTCAGATCTATGATTTCAATTATTGTTTGATGTCGTTATTTTACTTGTGTTTATTTGGGCGGCGTTTCTCCATATTTTTTCACTTCACCCCTCTCCCTTGTATTTGCTCGCGCAAACACGACGGCTGAGGTGCGCCGCACCCGTAACTGATATGTTGGCGCGACGTCTAAGATGTTTGAGCAGGAAGGAGGCAAGTCGAATGGAACTACTCTACTTCCTAGACCACTCCAATGTGTAGGCTCAATTTAATGGTTTTTCGAGGATTTTGTCATATACCTATCTATGCGTATTTTGCAAATACCTACTGATTTTTGAATGTTTTGCACTAAAAAGAAAAAAGTACGAAGAATAATTATGTATTATGTAAAATTTCGAATTATTGGATTTCACAATAAGATCAAGGTCTAAGCCTAATTACAAAAAAAATGTATTTTTCTTTGTATGACGGGTTTTAGGACTAACTACCTTACAAGCTTTTAGAACTAACTATGTAACACATAAATTCAGAACCTTCAATATAAACTGAAAAAAAATACATCATCAATATTCCTTTATTAATTATCCTTGGGTAAAGTATTTCGTTCTGTTCTATAACAGTTGTGGACAGTTTTTATGAATATATGGATAAATATTTTTATAAAAATGAAATAAAAATATTTTTATAAAAATGATAAGCAATTAAACAATATCTCTCTATTAAATACAAGATGTGACTGTAAAACCGACTGCTTGTGGGTTCGATCCCTACTCGAGGAGATAAAATATTTACTTAAATTTATTTTTCCATTTCTTCGCTCTGGTCTCGAGGAAAAACGCGGCCATGATTTTTGCCCCTCAACACGCAATGCCTCCAGAATTCGGAAGAAAATGGGGAACGGAGTGTCTTAACACTAAGTTCCCTCTGCCTACCCTGCTGTGTGCGGGATACAACGTGAAGCTGATTTATTTTTTAAATACGAATTTAACATCCTGATATAAGCAAAGGTATATTAAAGGCTAAATGAAAATTGAAAACTGAAGAAGAGAAAACGTCTAAAATGAGCAAGTGTAAACTTATATTATATATATTTTGTTCAGATAGAGATATCAGAAAAAAAAACAAGTTTCAAAATTAAAAATATACGACTATCTGCATGTAAAACCTCCAATGGTTTTGTCGGTTACAAATATTCTACATTATTAATACTAAAATTAGTTCTTTTTTAAATATATATAAAAAAAACATTTTAATGCTTTTCATCTTACTATAAAATAATAATGAACATAACAGATACTTAACTAATATACAATCCTTTCAAAAAAAAAAGGAATAATAAAGTTTCACTTAAATATCCTTTAGCTATCGGTGTCACGTTACCACGACTGTGCATTGTGTGTGACACTGAGAACTTAATGGACGGCCACACACGCTGCCCCCACGTGTCACGGTGTCACGGTAATTTACACGGCTTTATTATATTCGACGTGCTAACGTGCTTTGTTAATTTTGTCAATATTCTATTTTATATGGATTATCTCGTGCTTTTAAAGGTAATATCAGAACTGTAACAAAGGTATGATGTACCTTTTTACTTTGCTACTAGTACCTAGTTATCGATTCATCACTCTCGGATATTTTTTTTCAAAGCAATGTTGAAAGAAATTGAAAATTTTATGGCGTGTTAAATTTGAAGCTATCTCTTGGCCCGGTCAGCTATACAAAAAATGATGTATTTTATTCCTAATTTATTATTTGTTATAAGAGTAGCGTTTGATTTGAAAGATTATACCATTTTAATCTTTTTTTAGCCTCACACTGTATCTCACCTATTGACAGAGGGAACCTAGTGCTAGGACACTTCGATCCTCACTTTCTGCCGGAGGCATTGCGTGTTGAGTAACGGTACTCAACGCGCTTTGCCT
This sequence comes from Heliconius ricini, assembly GCA_018231645.1. Classification (NCBI taxonomy): domain Eukaryota; kingdom Metazoa; phylum Arthropoda; class Insecta; order Lepidoptera; family Nymphalidae; genus Heliconius; species Heliconius ricini. The sequence goes on from DVQM01000982.1 coordinate 4,481, forward strand.
CCGGCACAAGAGCGAAGAAATAAAAGTATTAAATATTCAATTTCCACGAGAGGAGGTCGAACCCGCAAACTGTCATGTTTTCAGTCGGACGCTTGTGCGCCTGTGCCACCACAATAAAGTACGTATATTTTATATTGGAATAACAACAGAAATTTATAAATAAATTAATTCAACATTAGCTCAACCAAATAAACCTCGAACACAAGTTGTTAGTAAGCACTAATTACGCTAAGATGCCAGCGAAGTGTATGATGAACTAAGTGTATAAAAGGGGCAGCTAGGCGTGACGCGCCGGCAGCCAAGATATATGGGAGATTCGCCACAGACATCGCACCTGCACCCACCACCTTGCCTTGTATATTCCAAAATAGCTCTTATATTTTATATTGTAAAACACAAAACATCCAAATCCTCCATTTTAAAACACCAGCAGCGGTAAAGATCAGTTTCCGTGCAGACAGGGCTTGCTTTCAAAGCTTGGCACAACAATATTTTAGCACTACCAAGAAATAACAATGGTTCTGAAAGCACTATATAGTGCCACAAACTCCAACAACACGGGCCATGCTTCATTCACCATCTGAACGAAACCTAAAATGTGATTTTTTTTTGTGGGTGGGTGGTTTTGCTAAAAAACAGTCACTCATTTCTGGTGTGTTTCTATTTTTATATATATGTATATATGCAATTTTTTGTGGAAATGAGTCTGTTTATCTATCGGGATTTGTGGTTTTGGTATATATGTATATATAATTAGGTCTTTAATCGTATTACTTTGTCGTTATATATTATGAATTATTAAATTACCGTCCTTATTTAAACTTACATTATTTAAAACTTAATTACACATTTTTTTAATGTTCAACTTTTACTCGGTAAACTTAATATTTTTACTTTATAAGCTTACATAGTGTTAAGACTCTTCGTTCCTCAACTTTTCAAGTCATTACGTGTTGAGTGAGGCAGTTAAACGCCGCGTTTTGTCTTGGTACAGAGCGAATGAATGAAAATTATTCATTACCTAGATGGGGAAACCAAACCACAACGATACCGAAACGGCATATTACATAAGATTAATTCATAAAACAAATCTGTCGCACCTAAGTAAAGAAAATATCAGTAGCAAACAATACTAAACATTTTATATATTTTTAGTGAAAATAAAATCATATTTAAAAAATATTTCTTTATATAATCAGCTTCACGCTGTATCCCGCACACAGCAGGATAGGCAGAGGGAACTTAGTGTTAAGATACTCCGTTCCCCATTTTCCACCGTGCTCTGTGTTCAATATATTTATGTAGACAATATGTTTTTGCTTTTAAAAAGTATAGCAAATTTTCACAATAAGTACAGACAGAAGTTGCGGAGACGGGGGTTGCGGTACAATAAACGTGGACAGACGTCCTCATAAGCTTTACCAGGTGGTACGATTCAAACTTTTCATACAATGCGAAGCTACAGTAGCATATAGCAAATGGGGACTTAGATAGACTGACCATATAAACTCTTAACGTATTAAACCAAAATACTGCTATTACTATTGGATATATGTGTACTATAGTGGTAGTTTTAGTCAGTAGGCAGAGGGAACCCAGTGCTACTCCGTTCTCCACTTACCGCCGAATTCCGGAGGCGTAGTTGACTGGTGGAACTATACTACGTAGCGAACAGTCACAGTTTGAGGCCCTGCGAGAGGAAAACGATAAGTGCCACTATATAGGTATATATAAATATAAATATGTATAACAGCCCCAGATCCCAGGCCCCCCTAAAAGTTTGAAGATTATCAGTCTAGTATGTAGTTAGGACAGTATACGTACTCACTAACATGACAGTGGGGCCCTGGGTTCTCAGCAGAAATATGGAAAATATCTAAGCATGTATGTTAAATTAAAAATCTCTTTTATAACGCTCTATTTATTTATTTAGTTACGTTATATTTTTATAGAAATAAGAATATGTGTAAACTTCCAAAAAAGGTAATTTAATATTTTTATGGTTGCTATTCTAAAATTTTTATTCTACAATCGCTTAGATTGTTTTATTTTCCATGTGTTTAGGATTGATGTAGTAGTAGTGGTAGAGATTAATTAAGAGAATGATTTGAAAAAAATATACTTTGTAAGAAATCTTGCAACATTCAATTCATTCAAAATTCATTCAAAAAGTAAATTTAAATTATCGTCAGCAACCTCATGTAAAAGGAACATGTAGATATAGGTGACACTATAAAAGCAGTGGAATTGTGTCAATCTTGGGTTCTTGCTTGTCGGCAACGACCCCTATTGGAAGGAAACTAGTGTGAAGTATTGTTACTAGGTGATACATATCATCTATTGCAATTACATAGTATCTCTTTCAAAATAGTGTAGAATCATATAGACGATATGTGTTTTAATCGGGTTTTTTTTTCAAAAAAAAAACGTTAACCGCTTCCAATTTCTAACAATATTATTCGTATTATCGGGAGTATTACTTTTGAGCAGTACTTTTGTATAAATTAACTCGTTTAACTGCAAAAAAATGAAATTTTAAACAAACACGTATTTCTAAATAACCAAATAACAAATACGATATGATGTTTGTATGAAGAAATGTATGGTAATGTTACCTTTTAATCGGATTATTTCGCATACTCGTCACATTTATCGAGGGCACGTTGTATGAAGATGAATGTTTTTGTATTAAATAATTCCATGTTGTGTAATACTGTCGTTGTGATCGCTATATTTTAACATTAATATTAATGAACATATACTTAAATGTATTGTATGTATCATGTTTACGTTAAATATAGTTATTTTATTTCATTTTCCTATTTAAGTTCGGTTTACATTCTCTTTTTTTAATATTTAAGTAGGTTTTTTTGACTATATGATTTAAGATATATGATTATATGAGATATATGATTTAAGGTTATCAATTCGACTGTATTTTTTAATTCAACATCACGCCAACCGATTTCGATAATTCTATTTTTATTGGAAAGGATGCACATTAAGGATTGTTTGATGAAAGTTTGGTTAGGTTCTGGTTATGGGAAGGTTCCCATAACCAGAACCTAACCAAACTTCAATTACAACCAGATGGTTGAAATTGAAGAAATCGTTTTTTTATGTTAAAAATTATAATAATTTGCTTTAATTAGGTTATGCTCGAACGTTTCGCTAATCAAGACGCGGAGTTTCAAATACCTGCGAAAATATCAGAATGGAGTGTCTTGATACTTTATTGCCTTCTCTTACTTAACGAAACGCTATTATTATCTATAGGTATTTGCAAGCTCACAAATTTTATTTGTATGTCTACATAATTACTGTAATTCAATTACGTTTATTATCCTGCGAGAGTTGTAAAGGTTCACTACAGCCAAAACGCTTATTTGACCCGAAATGTAAATACATAAAAAAATGTAAATAGATAAATATGTAAATATCTATTGCTATGTATTTTTTGTACCTGCTATCATATTTTTTTACATCAAAACATATGCAAAAGCGAGCTAATTTTTAAATTCTTAATTCAAATCTTGAAAGATGGGGAAAATGTAAAAGCGGATGCCGGCGAAATAGCTGAAATATCTCAAACAACAAATTCGGGGTGGGCTAAATAGGGAGTATCCGATGTCCGCTCGGGGCTCCCCGGAATAATGTCATTTCCGATGAGGCCCCGCCGGGCATGTCGACAACGAGATTAAGGGAAAAAGTCGGGAATTTAATAACACTACCGTCACAGGTCTCATCATAAATAAGCACTCTGGACCCAGACTGGGCACTCGCGGGCTACTTGCCACGCCACCTTGGACTGGGGCGCACTTAAACGTAGTTTGTACGAGTGCGCCTATTAAATAGTATTTAGGAGTATATATAATTTTAAGTGTACTTTATACATTTCTTTATTTTTAATAGTTTTATTCCACTTATTTTTATTTATACAGAACCAGGAAAAAACAATAATGTTATGAAATTTAACATGGAATTATAATTTTTCAACAGATTTTGAACACTTTGAATGTGAAATTTCAATTGAAAAAGCTCCCTTGCGGTAATATTTAATAGGTAAATCAGTATTCTGTTCGCTTTGAGTGCATTTATATGAAAAGATTTAACTTTAAATTTAGTAGCTTTTAAATCTGCGGTGTCTGCGGTATCGGCGCGGGTTCCAAAAGCGGAAGTACTCTAAAAACGTTTTGTGATGAAGGGGCACGTGACCGGGACCACGAGGCATTCGGCGCAAAGTAGGTGCCACCGGCGGACGACAAACTTCACTTTTATTTTACAAATTGCGAACCTTCGAAGCCCTGTAACTTTTTTATATAAAAATGCTGGTTTTATATTATTAGTACATTTTAACATAAAGCGGCCATTATATATACTACTAAACTTTTATTAGTACACAAGATCATGTAAAATATGTAGGTATAGGTAGAATAGTATAAACGCGGTAGTTACAGTACCGGAACGCCTATCTCTATAGTAAGAGTGACCTAACCTAATATAGTGCACTAGAAGGCCTGTGGTGTTATCACTGCTTAAGTATTTTTTTTTACTTATATACTTATTTAGAAAATGTATAAAAATTGGAACGTAGCGAACCGACCAGGTTGGTTTCCAGGAGGCCCTGGTTCGAGTCCTGTTACGTTGAAATTATTATACTTTTTTAATATTTATTTCCTAAGTGTGGAATAAGACTTTAAAAGTGTTGAAAGTATTTTTTTTTATTAGTTGAGGATCTTTTTAAATCATAAAGTTTAATATTAAAAAAAACTAGACTAACTTAATTTTTTTATACTTACCTAATGAAAAAATCGTTTCTTCCATACAAAATGTCAGTATAATTTAGTGTCGGCGGCGCGGACATAAACAAATCACCACCACTCCTCACCTACTTTACATTAATATCTAAAATTTTATATCACTTATTCGTATATTGAAATGGACAAGGCGAATGCGTGTTTGTGACTAATGTTTTCAATTTTTCACGCATTAAAAATGTGTTTTGTAACATTTTGACTTTAAAAAAGTACTCTAGTTATTGTTTTTTAAGTTTGTAATTCAATGTCACTCTTTTTGCCTCATGCTATGTATCGCACATAGCAAGGTAGGCAGGGGGAACCTGGGAACCCGGGAACCCAGTGTTGAAACACTCCGCCCCAACTGAACGGACACTTTCTTTCTCCACTTACCGCCGAATTCTGAATGTCTAGCGTGTTGAGTGGCGGAACTCACTGCGCTTTTCTAATGAAAATGAAAATCCAGGCCTCTGGATTCAATGTATGAGTTATATTTTAAAAATAGAAACAAGTCTATGGTAAACCCGGCTATAATAATTAATAAATAATAAACAAAATATAGTCGCAGGTCATAAAGTATATAATATATATAGAATGGCACCACATTGCACGCTCATTTTATTGACTCAATGGAGTGGAGTAGTTTATCAATTAACTTAATTAAAATCATGTTCTGACAATCGATATCTCTGTCGACTAGTTTACGCCCTATTTTTATTATGATGTTATTGTTTTTAAAATAAATACATCAGCTTCACGCTGTATCCCGCGTACAGAAGTGAAGACAGAGGAAACCTAGAGTTAAACACTCTCCGCCCCGCCGAAGTTTATCTGCTTACCTTTATTTGGCGCTACCTCTGAAATGGATTCTCTTTCAAGTTAGTAATTACGCATACAGTCTTAACTAAATATAAGACTATTAATCTTCAAAATTTCAGCTTTGCTAAAATGAAGTAGATCTGTGCGTTCTGTGATTTCAGTTTATAGACTTGTATTTGATTGAACGTATGAGATGATTATTTTGTGAGAATCGAACCCACCACCTGCCACGTTTACAGTCACACGCCTGTGCCCATACGCCGCGACTGTCCTCATCAATGATGTCATACTAGCTATAAACAACCATATACCATCTAATTATATTATCGACCGATAAAACATTCAGAGTTCCGAAACTTGAATTAAGTTCACAATAGTAAACAATATGAGTATCGGCGGGTGGTCGAGCCGGGAACTTAGTCGTACCAAAATACAGGAGAACGAAAACTGGATCGAAGCTTGTAGAGAACTCTTTGCCAAAGTTGGCTTCCTTTTGACAAGCGAAGCGGCAGGTCGCGCTTTTCACGTTCGTTCGAGTGGAGAGGGAAAGGAGGCGTTGATGAGGGCTCTCGACATATTATTTATTATACTGACTTTTGACTATTGATATTTGTATTGACAATTAATATTATACGTTTATGGCGAGGCGTATTATATTTCTTTTGATATAGGAAAATAAGAAAGCTCGTGAAAAAATATTTTTTTTAGCAGCTTAGGCGGGAGAAATCTAATGTTGAAACACCCCACTTTCCTCCTGTTTTTCTTGACGAGATGTGTTGAGGCTTGACGAATTGTTTTTAGATCGAATTAAAAATAACTTGTCTCCTTGATTTCGTTCGAGAATCGAACTCGCAACTTTTATTTTCGTTTCTTCGATCTGGTGTCGAGGCAAAGCGCGGCATTGAGTTCCACCACTCAACACGCAATGCCTCCAAAACTCGGCAAAAAGTGGGAAACGGAGTGTTTTAACGCTAGGTTCCCAATCAATGCCTACCCTGCTGTGTGCGGGATACAGAGTGAAACAGGTCATTGTTAAGTTCTAAGTTTGCGCGTTATACTTTAATCGAATGTTATTAACAAACAAAATTGAAAAAGTATCTCCTATCACAATCTCCTGCCAAAGAGAGAGTACCGCGGGGAAATTATCGTCCGTGTTTGCTCCCATCAAGATACTGCAATTTCTTTTTATTATAAATAATTATCATATTAAACATCTTAGATACTTTTATTATTCAAGTATTTTAGTATTATTTATATTCTCGTTCATAAAATGAATTCCCTTGTTCATAAAATATGATGAACCAATAGAGAATATTTCACTTAAGTGGTTATAATTTTAGTTTTACCGTCTGTGTAGACATCATTTTTATTAATAGTATTTACCTATACGAGTCGTGGCGCACGGGCAAGAAGTATGACTGTAAATTCGACTGGTCGTGGATTCTATTCCCATTCGAGGAAATGAATGGGAAGGCAATATTTATTAACATTTATATTTTCGTTTCATCGCTCTGGTGTCGAGGCAAAACGCGGCGTTGAGTTCCGCCACTCAACACGCAATGCATCCAGAACTCGACGGAAAGTGAGGAACGAAGTATCTTATAAGTGCGGGAAGCACGATAACGTCAAAATAGTAACTAACGTAATTCGTACCATTATATTTTTTTAAGTGCCACACTGCACCTTACACACAGCAGAATAAAAGCATTTATAAAAATCCCAAAAAAATAGAAAAGAAAACACAAACAGTATACAAATAGCTTTACATTATCTCCAAGAATGTATACAATAGTCGTATTATTAAAACTTAGCCGATGTACCAAAACGGATCTATATCGAGATTGGGACGCCCAAAGTGAAGTTAGACGAGAAGGCTAAGTTTGTCTGTTAAACCGCATCTGTCAGGGGCGAAAGCAAGTTCCTACGCTCCATTAACCATTGACGCCAACTTGCTCCTTCCGATATGGAGATGTATGCAATAATATTTGCATGTTTCCTCCAAACTTATTGCTATGCCTCGTCATACATTTGTGTGGTTGTACAAAAGTTCTTTTTTTTCAGTTTAGCACACAAAGCAGGGTAGGTGGAGGGAACCTAGTTTAAGACACTCCGTTCCCCGACTTATCGCCCAATTTTTTGGAGGCATTGCATGCTGAGTGGCGGAACTTAACGCTTTGCCTCGACACTAAAGCGAAAAAACGGAAATATAAATTTAAATAAATATTTAATTTTCTGGAGTGGCGATCGAAGTCGCGTTTACAGTGACACGTTGTGCACGACTTTCCTTAATTTTTTTTAAATAAAGAAAATAACAAAATAAAATATATATTTACTATTAAATATACAACAATGTCCATTTTTATCATCAGAATAGTTGTCGGAAATTGTCAATGTAGCGGCAACTTAAGTTTACACCCGCACTAATCGCGAGCTCGGGCGGGCGGAACGTCCGCGGAATTTCATTTCGTTAGTGGCACTCCCCGGGTTGCGGATTCCTGCGGCCGCCCGCCGGCTCCGCTCGGAGTTTGCCGCTCATCAATTTTACTTCACGGTCAAACGGCCACAATTCATTTTAAGCCTTTATCATTCACTGTATTCGACACCTTCATTCACAGCCATGCAGCACGTAGATAAAGTAAGTAGGTTGTATTTTACATTAAATTAAATCAGCTTCACGCTATACCCCGCACGCAGCTGGGTAAGCAGAGGGAGCCTAGTGTTAAGACACTCCGTTCCCCGAATTTCAACGAATTCTGGAGGCATTGCGTGCTAAGTGGCGGAACTCAACGCCGTGCTTTGCCTTGACACCGGATAGTATTTTGATACAAGTATATGTATAGTATAAACTTTGGTTTTCAAGATTATTACACATTTTAAAGTTAGTACCGCGAACCGGTAGACCGCGAACGGTCACGGGACTCCTAGACTCAGTCTACCGGGACCGCGGACTACTACAAATGTATCTAAATATACGCGATTAATCCGTTTAAATCGTTTTATTTAAAAAGTATATGTATGTACAACAAATACTAAAGTCTGTTTCTCCTGAATATGATGATATGATAATAAGGGTTTTTAAAACGCAATTTACGTTAAGAGGTTCAAAATAACCTAATTTAGCGACAAATTCAATCTCTGACAATCCATTAAAGGCAAGCAGAAGCATAAAATATTCACAAAAGAAAATACATGTGAAATGAAAAATACGCTTGATGACAGGTTCGTGAAGCTTGCTCTTTTACTTTACTTGTAAAAGATCGTACTGACTTTCACGGAATCATTCTTAACTTTTATTATTTCCTGCTATTTAAAGCCTTTAAAAATCCTTGTACGCTTATATACATCATGATTTTTAAATGTGCTAAGGGACGTAAGTCTTTCATCTTTTTCCTGCCAACAAAAATGGCAAATATTTCTCCTTTACGAAGTAAGTTTAGTTATTTAAAACTTATTAAATTAAATCAGCTTCATGCTGTATCCCGCACACAGCTGGGTAAGCAGAGGTAACCTAGTGTTAAGACACTCCGTTCCCCACTTTCTGCCGAATTCTGG